>DWMY01002723.1:0-11279 GCA_018249775.1 Heliconius hecalesia formosus
GTACATACATGTTTTCGACTAGAGAAATGATACTCCAAAGTATCTAATTACAACAATTAGTACTAAAAACGAAAACCAAATTTTACTTTATGAACTCATTATAGCTCATATAAAGATATCGGGTTCTTAGACCCCTCGGTGTATCACACCGGCTATCACTATGTTAATGAACGTAGCAGTGACGCTACAAATCGTCACAAGTCCTCTTGGGAGACATTTGTATGTGATATATTCGTTTCTTGAAATTATTAGGTTTATTTACGATCTAATTTTAGTATCTGTGACATTTTTATCGTTAATGATCTTCGTGGTATAATTTTATCTTTTACTAGCAACCTGCTCGCGGCTTTGCCCGCTTTAGCATTTTGAGATTTTGATTTAATTTTATATTCAATATTTTATTATATCTGTCTAAGCGCTGAATGTCATCATTTATTTATTTAAAAAATATATAAATTTGCAAACCAAGGTAATGGATTTCGACAACACTCTACTATTCATCAGATTTATAGATTGACAGAAGATATAAGAATAATTTTAAATAAGAAATCCTGCGTAGCAGCTTTTTTGAATACTCGTATATCACAGATTTTTGATCAAATATGCCATTATGGCTTAGTGCACAAAATCAAAAAGTGAATGCCCGATAATATGCTTAAAATCCTTATTTCCGAAATAATCAGCTGGTCAAAGACCTAATAATGCCTAAAGCTAAAATGAAATAGATTCACCAAGATAAATAAAAAAAAGGTTCCATATCAATTTCACAAAACCTTATGGAAAAAAATACGTGCTTGCTTTGCACAAGGTAACTCAAGTTATTATGTAATAAGAGCAGAATTTGTTTCATTAACAGAGTAAGACACACGTTACACTATGCCTTTTTATGCGAACGAAATTATGGAGTCATAGTCGACATAAAGGAAACAGGAATACATTTAAATACAGTATTTATTAATTAGTCAAACTTTGAACAATAAGCAAAAGATGAATTATTAAGTTCAACTATGAAACCTCTTTAGATCTACTAAAAGCTTATTATAATATGTAGGTTAGTTACCTCTAGTGTTAGTAAAATTATAAGTACATAATATGCCGAAAGGTGCCTGTGAGATTGCCAACTTTGATCGTGAACTGAAAGTTTTAATGAAGATGTGTTACTGAAAGATGTGCTAAAGCGTAGGTAGCGGACTCGATTTTCGTGTTGAACAAACTTTAATTTTATAAAACGTTTTCAAAGTTTCGTTTTGCTTTATAATATATGGCTTATAAACATCTGAGCCTCATATATGAGGCTGTGCCCGCTTGGTTAAATAGTTTTTTTAATTATTATATATTCTTAGTCTTTCACGTTTCTCGCTGTATTCCGCATATAGCAGTGTAGGCAGAAGGGAACCTGGGAACTTAGTATCAAGAAACTCCGTTCCTATTAAGACTCTTCCGTTTCCCACTTTCCGTCGAATTCTGGAGGCATTGCGTGGGTAAGTGGCGGAACTCAACCTCGCGCTTCGCCTCGTCACCAGAGCGAGAAAATTAAAAAATAAATATTTTATTTTCTCGAATGGGAATCGAACCCATATGTCGTGTTTACAGTGCAGGAAGTAACTCTGACCACAAGTACAGTGGGTTACATAGAAACAACAAACGTGATGCGATATAGCAATTAGTTTAAAAAAAAATCATTTTTTTTTATTTAAATTCGAATTTTACAATTGAACCCATAATAGTTCCTGATTAGTGTCCAATCAAACGAACTCGTTAGCTTTATAAATGACGTATTGTACTTGATTAGGAGGGGATTTTTAAAATCAAAATTATGTAGTTATTTTCAACCTTTCTTTGCTACGATAAGAAGATAATAAAGTGGAGATCCGCCATTGAACATGCAATACGACCTCATTGTAACACAAAACATGAATGTTTTAAATGAAACTATTTTAACCGGATTAATCGCGTATATTTAGTATTTTTATACATTTTTGGAAACCCGACGTTTCGAACACTTTGCAGTAGCCCGTGACCACGGACAGTAAAATAGTTTAATTTAAAATGTGTAATAATCGTGAAAATCAAATAACTTATTATGAATGTTTTAATAGTTTGTTATATCTATTTTCTACGTTTTAATTTGTATATATAGGCATCGTTTTGAGATCAGTTTTTTTTAATATTCAGATAAAATGACGTGCGTTATATTATATAAAAATGTAAAAAATTCTGAAAATAATATATTTCCACAAAAAACCTTCAAACAAGCCCACAGGTATTAAAATATCGTTCTAGTAATGAATTAGTGTCGCATCACGAATTCTGTCCTTATATTAAAACTTTGAGGTTTCTTTGAAGATAGCTCAATGAACCTTTGTGCTTTATAACAAAGCTTTTCATTTCCTGATTTATTATTCAAATGTCTTGGTTCGTGAGATTTAAAACAAGTGATGCCGAAAAAATCTTAGATTTTTCTAGAATAGTGACTTTCTAGTATCTTTTTACAATTTTAATTTCTTATTAGGGTTCCGTTATGTAGGATGAAAGGCAAACAATGGAATAATTATAGATTTGTAATGTCTGTCCGTCCATAGCTGCTTTATTTTGAAAATATTTAGACTACATATTAGGAATTAAAAAAACAAAAACGTATTTTTTTATATGGACTATCCAAATTCGGTGTTCTATGCCGCTTATGTTCATTTTTATTTTTTTTTATTTTAATATATTCCTTTTTTTTATTGATTCATTGGCGGCAGTTATAATTATTTAAATAAAAAAAAATCTTAAGATAGCTGATCTAAACACAAAAATCTTTATTTTGATAAACTTTATTGACAACATAATATTCAATATTGCGTAAAGTACAAATATTTCATTAAAATTCTGAATTTTCTGTATCAATATAATGTGTTTGTACTCTGCTCACTTTTTTATTCTATTTTGAAATATCTACATCGATCTCATCGAGTTATTCAACATCTTAGTGCTCTTAATTTTATATAATGCACATCAGTTACATAGCATTAACTAACTTCTATTCATTTTGTACGTTTGTAATTGTATGAGATTTTTTAAAATTTTCAAACAATTTTTATTATAATTTGGATTTATCTATTTGAAAATCCATTCCGCCGAAAGTGGATCTACGATAATTTGCTTTGCTTTGCTTACAACACGTGAAATCGTCAATCGTACCGAAGAAAAACAACAAATTGACTAGCAGACTGCAGAAAAGCGCGCGGTAGTTCCCCTTTTTTATGGAGCGTACTGTGTTGATGGTAGGTGATCACTGCCGCCCACGACCCCGTGCTAGAACCCAAAGAAGCCGGCTGCCGCCGGCTTTTGAAGTGAAGATAATACTCTTTTTTTGAAGGTACCTAAGCCGTGTCGTGGAAGGACGTTGCTCCAAAAACATACAATAGTGGAGTGCAACATATCCAAATAGTGCAGATGGTATTTGAGCTTATGACGTACTGAGCGGTTGGAAAATTAGGCGGCAAGTCTCAGTTCGAACACACACAACTTATTGGCGGAACTAAATTTCAGGCATCGAGCTCTGGCATTGGTCGAATTTTCCGACCACATAAAGCGTCATTTTAGTAGTGTCCTCTGGTGGAAGTTCTATAAACTTATTTTCAAAAATATTTTTCTATTAAACTTAGAGGTTGACTTACATTTTTATAATAAATTATTGCGAATATTAAAACTATAAATATAAAATCATTACAATAGTAATAAAAAATTGTCAAAAGAGATGTTCAAAAATGAAAAACAATAGTATGGTGATTGCTATAGTGATCAAAAATAAAAAAATAATGGCATCGCTTCAATAAATAAATTATAAGCTTAAATAAATAAGCTTGGTAAGTACCATTACAGTCGACGTAGTCAGTATATTTAATAATATTAACAATATTATTTTATTTAGTTTTATTTATTTATATTAAATTATATTAATTTTAGTTTTTATTTTTACTTAATACTTTAACATATGTCTTGTAGCAATGTTAACCTCAGGACCATACAAAAACAAAAGCCGGTTCAAATTCAGATTATCCTTCTAAAAGATAGAAGAATCTATCAGATCGAGTATATGATATGGCATATTTACCGCATTTAGTAATATATGATAATAACTTAATAAGTGATAACAGTACAGTACCAGAAAACAATTTTCCAATCACGGTATACCGAAATCTGGCTATTGCGGGACCCCGCATCATTTTCCAATTCAATGAGTTGCAGGAATATCCGTGCGAGATTCGCGGGATTTGCGAGACTAAACAGAAGTATATAAAGCATCTCTCAGGAGTGACAATCATCAATGAAGAGTTTTAATAATATTATAATTTTCTAGACGTGGTATCTCGCAAATACTGGGATTAAAAATTCTTAATTACGCAATACGGAGATTGAATTCTGGCTGCGGAATTGGAAGCCCTAGTATTAAGCATCATCTAGTCATTTCATTTCGCAATAAACTTGATATTTGGTTAAGTAAATTTCAACCAACGTGAAACTTGTTACAAAATTATACAATAACTGATTCAAAGCAACTCTGAGACCTGACTGAGTTTAGCTTTGCACTTTAGTTTATTAACAAAGTAACACAAATTGTACTACAGAGTGCAGAAAATAATAATTAATAATTTACATTGTTTTCTTAAGACTACTTATTACTTTAATAAGTAAAAATTTTAAATAAATTCTTTAATAAATGAATGATACGAAATGTTTTTAAGTCGATAATTTTTCAGCGGAAATTGTTGGTCAACAGATTCCTGATTTATAAATTACATGTAATATATTTTTTAATTAAATAAATGCACAAATTTATTATAAGTACTTATTTATATTGTTTAAAATATCTTAAAATTTTTCAAATAAAAATGAGACACAAAGTTCGAGGCGAGTCGTGGCGTAGGGGCCAAAGAAGTGTGACTGTAAACTATATTTTCATTTCTTCGCTCTGGTGCCGAGGTAAAGCGCGGCGTTGAGTTCCGCCATTCAACACGCAATGTCACAGAACTCGGCCGAAAGTGGGGAACAGAGTGTCTTAACACTAGGTTCCCTCTGCCTACCCGGCTGTGCGTTGGATTCAGCGTCAAATTGATTTGATTTGATTTAATGTTTTTTTTATTAGATAAAGTCTTCTTTTACTCTCTTAGCGTCAATATAATACTCAAAATGAGGATATAAATCCTGTCATAAAAAGAATATTGAAATATTTTGTATATCCTATTAAAAAGCCAACTTGACGTGTCGAGACCCGTATTATTAACTTTTCAAATACCATATACGCCACATATATTGTGGAAAATTCCATCCGTATTATATTGGAAAACTTTTTCAAATATCCCAAAAAGGAAATATCGAAATTCATCTCAAATACACAGCCATAACTGAAGTTATTAAATACAAAAATCAGTATATTTGAAGGAGTTTAATTAAACTAAACAATAAGCAACACGAACTGAAGGAAAATTTTAAACGGTTCTCGAGTTTACAGGTTTTCAGGTTATTTTTAGAGAACTTCTAAGGTTGGTTGTTTCATTGTATTCCAAACTGTTGATGAAATTGTTTGTAGTTATTATATATATAATTTAGGTAATATTCTGTAAAAAATTACCTAATTTAAGTATAAAATAAAATATTGAGGTCAGTCAAGAATTCGTCGGAAAGTGGGGAAGGGAAGTGTCTTAATGCGGACGAAGTGTCTTAACACTAGGTTCCCAAGTTCCGTCTGCGTACCCTGATATGTACAAAAGACGGCGTCAAGCTAAAAAATAGGCATAAATTTCAATTAAATTACTGAAGATATGTAATGGAGATCATCTTGTTCACATAAAGATTTTTAAAATTTTTAAAGTATTATTCTACACTTAGGAAAGAAAAATCCTTATTTTAAAACGTATAAAAATTTATAAAAATATCGTTATGTTAAAATTGTTATACGTTTTCTAAATAAGTAAATGTAAAGATTTCTAGCTTTTGTTGGCCAACCCTAAAAGATTTTGCCTTACTTTACCTAACGTAGTTGCGTTCTCAATAGATATTTTTCCACCTTTTAGCCACAATTAAATTCTTTCCGCTTTATTTATTTTTCCGCAATATATTTTATTTTTTGATTTGCATAAATAGGTCTCATAGGTTTGAACTTTAAAAAGAACAATTTACTTATTTTATCTAGCCTAAAAAGTCATAGCACGAGGTTAAGTTCTGCTGCTCACTGCGCAATACCTCGAAAAATTTAAAACGAAGTATCTCAACACTAGGTTCCCTGCTCAGGTAGGTATAAAGTTAAGCAAAAAATACTTTATTGTAGGATTGGTACATTTTCGAAACAAGAGTTCTATTGAAATCTTTCGAGATTTCAATAGAACTATATAATATATGTTTTTTTGGAAGATAAATAGTGAGGTAGTAAATGACATGTGTGTCTTATATCTTCTATTCTCTAAAAACTTCTAAACCTACTCTCATCTCAAACTCGTATAAAATCTTACGCTTCTAGATAAAGTTTTATTTAAATAATTCTGTGTTCTATTTCCTTATTTTACGATTCATTCTCTTGCTTGCATTTCAAAGTTCTTACAATTTCAAACCACTGCCGAGCTTTTGGTGCATTTGTTGTCGATGAAACTGATTGTTTAGGGTTATTATACAACATATTTGCGGGATGTGTTCAAGTCAACAATTTTGTAAAATTTACTAAAAAATAAGAATCTTTGATTGACTGATCATAAACGCGTTAGTTATGGGTTCATTCTCTTCTCGGGGAATAAATTATTTCCATTCCCTCATTATGTTAGAACAACACGCTATTGTTGATATAACTGTAAATATTTAAAGGGATAAAGAAACCAGGTAGTCCCCAAATTGTCATTCTTCACTTATTATCTTTCATGAAATATAAATAGAGATGAACAATAAAATTTCTATACAATTTGACGTCGTCTTCAAAATCCAAGAAGTTTATACATCTGTATATTTAGTCGGTAACGAATTTTTCATTAGTAAGGAGGACCTCGAAAATTTCATTAAAAGCTTTTAGACGATTATTCTCCAGTGTTGACTACTTGAGATGTATTTATTTTTATGTATAACTCGAGTCGTGGCACATGGACAAGCGTTTGATTGTACACGCGACAGGTTGTGGGTTCGATCTTGAGGAAATAAAATATTTAATATTTGAATTTCTTCGCTCTGATGTCGGGGCAAAGCGCCACGTTGGGTTCCGTCATTCAACACACAATGCCTCCAGATGTCGGAGGAAAATGGGGAACTGAGTGTCTTAACACTAGGTTCCATCTGCCTACCCTGCTGTGATGCTAAAAAAATATGTGATTTAGGCAAGATAATTTATTAACCTACACACTATTGGCGAAGAAAATATAAAAGGACTACCGAATCTACAACAAAACATGGCCACAACATCTTAAAATAATTCCTAAAATATATATAATTAATAAACTTACATATTTTTCTAATTCTTTATACTTCTATATAATTGATTTGAAAGTAGACTCCGTGAAGTTACTAAGATGACACAGATATCATATAAAAGTGTGTTTACTATCCTTCATTAAAAATTGAGCATGAAAAAGGTTTTTTCCAAGTGGGTGCCGCGATTGCTTTCGATGGAACAAAAACAGCAACGAGTCGATGATTCAGAAAGCTGTTTATCGCTTTTCACTCGCAACAAAAAAGATTTCTTGCGTCGTTACGTGACCATGGACGAAATGGATACATCACTACACTCCAGAGCCGAAGCGGCAGTCATCTGAGTGGCGCACAGCTGGCGAAAGCCGTCCGAAACGCCCGAAAACGCAGCAGTCAGTTGGCAAAGTCATGGCGTCAGTTTTTTGGGATACGCATGGCGTGATTTTCAATGACTACCTCGAAAAAGGTAAATCGATCAAAAGTGATTATTATATTGACTTACTGGTGCGTTTGAAGGAGGAAATCGCAAAAAAACGACCGCACATGCAGAGAAAAAAAATCCTTTTCCACCAAGACAATGCACCCTGCCACAAGTCGATGAAACCAATGGCAAAATTGAACGAATTGAGCTTTGATCTGGTTCCCCACCCCCCATACTCGCCAGATTTAGCCCCCAGTGACTACTGGCTCTTTGCTGATCTTAAAAAAATGCACCAGGGAAAAAGATTTGACTCAAATGAGGAGGTCATCGCTGAAACTGAAACTTATTTTGAAGCGAATGATAATTTTTTTTATAAACATGGTATTGAAAAATTGGAAAAGCGTTGGAACCATTGTATCACCCTAAAAGGTGATTATGTTGATGAATAAAAAAAAAAATTGCAAAAAAAAAAAATGTTGTTTTCATTGTTAGTCTCGGTAGTTAGTTATGTTATATATATATATATATATATATATATATATATATATATATATATATATATATATATATATATATATATATATATATATATATATATATATAGACAATAAATATATATTTCTTTATATATATATATATATATATATATATATATATATATATATATAGATATATATATATAGATAATGCAAGATTTAGTTATTGTGATGGCGACACGTGCCTGCTATTTAGCTGGCTAACCCCAAGCGAATTACTATAGCGGTATCGTTTATTTAAGGGCACTCGTACAGTCTACGTACAAAAGAGAAGGTTAAGAGGTATGTGTGGATTGTGTCAATCCATTTTGACTTATTTATAATCAAATAATGTTTATGTTAGGCCACATATATTTTATTTAAAAAAAATGAATAATGCTTTACAATAGCAATTGAGCTGGTACGCTGTGGCATATTATTATAATGAAGGAGACGAGGAAACCCCAGCAATTTGTGAACGAGAATTCTCTACACGACAAAGGCACAAAAATGATATTTGAAAATCTTTTATTATGTTAATAGTAGTAAATATAAACATTCTTTTTGTAAAAGGTGCATATAGTCTACATATATATGTAAAATTAAAAATTAAATTAAATTAGCTTCACGTTGTATCCCGCACACAGCAGGGTAGGCAGAGGGAACCTAGTGTTAAGACACTTAGTTCCTCACTTTCTGCCGAATTTTGGAGGCATTGCGTGTTGAGCGGCAGAACTCAACGCCGCGCTATATATGTACATATAATAAAACTGTAACAGATCACTCGTTCTTCCTCTCTGTACATAGATGATATATGAGAAAAACTCTTATTGTCTTAGTATATGTCCTCAACATTTATCACTGTAATATAATCCCAAACAATAATTTTTAAAATTTTATCTAATTAACGGCTTGACCGATTGGAATGCAGTTTTCACTATCATATTCGCATACTTCAATTTACATTAAGTGTTTGTTAAATTTTCAATGTATAGATATTATGTTTTTGATCATAATATTTTAGGACACGAAGGACACATTACTAAAAAAAATATTGCGTAGTTCAAGTGGGCGAAACCTCAAGCGGGTCGCAAATATAAAATAAAATAAAAAACTAACTGTTTCTACACGTCACATCTCCGAAACTACTAGATAGATTAAAATATATATATTTTTTATATTATAAGTTATTAAACTAAGATGTTATTAAACTTAATTTTAAGGACTAAAATACCTCATTTAGAACCATAATAAACCAGTTCAACTACAAAATATGAAGAAATGGCTCTTTAGCACAAGTTATTGACCTTGATGACCTACTGATGACGTATAAAAATATTATGTTTTGTTGGAAATCGGAGGACAGAATATCTTGAGAGAGTTAATAATATTGGAAATAAAGCAAAAAGGCATCAATTAGGGTAAGAAACCAATCTACGAAGAAATCTAATAAGTTCCATCTCAGCGATGTTCACTTTGTAATTAAAATCGAGTAGTTCGGACTACAGCTTTCACCTTACAAAATGAAGTTTCTTATATAACTTATCAATTGTAATTAAACTTTTATGAAAAGATTAAAGAATATTCCTGTTTAATTTCAAGATGAAAGTAATGAATTTGTTTTTAATGCAAACCTTGCCCGTAGTGAAAATCGAACCTTCAACTATCAAGTATTTGAATACTTCGAATACCGTAGAACATTGAACATTGCCTTTAAAATAAATTTTAAGATTTTAGTTACCATTTCAAAGTCGTTAGAATATTAATTTCAATCAAACATAACTTTCACATACAATGGTTTTTGTTAGTACTTCATGAACGACCAGAAACTCAAACATGCGTTTACTTTTCGTGAAAGAGGAAAACCACTATATATCTTTTTTAACTTCAAGCTTAACCCGTAAATATCAGGATAGAAAGAGAGAACCTAATAACAAGACACTCTTTTCTCCGCCAGAATTCGAGGCATTCCGTGTATTACTTGAGTGAAATGACGTAAAGCAAAGTTAGAAAGTGTAACTTCACTATGCAGTGAATCTAAGCATTTGTACGCAGATACTGCTCTTTTAAAGCAACAATAACGTATTCACCCTTTTTGAAATATTAATTTGTTAAGGCTTTCCGTATACAGTGACATATGTAACTTTTTTTTATAAAAAAGTGCAATAACGACGTACGTTATTCCAAATAAGCAACATATTAATGATTCAACACATTATATTCTTCGTAATTTTTATATAAGTAAGATAATTGAGAGAACGGAGTGGGGAACGGAGTGTCTTAACACTAGGTTCCCTCTGCCTACCCTGCTGTGTGCGGGATAAAGCGTGAAGCTAATTTATTTATTTTTAATTTATAATTGAGAGAAAAAATATTTCAAATTATACAAGAATAAATTTTTCCACTTTAGAAAGATTAAGTACAGAAGTGATAAAATCAGGAGGTATCAACCAGAAATAATGATTTCAAACAGAAAGGGTACTTGAATTATATTAGCCAAGATAATGGAAATGATGGTAGCGGTTAGCGCTTACAGGATTAGTTCTACAAAGGATTAAGCGTCCTCGTGGAAGCGCCAATCGGAAAAACAAGATTAAATTTCAATTTCAACACAACAGTTTCATATAATTTTCTTCATAAAGTAACAAGATAATTTCGTAAATCTTTACTTTCATTGGTTTATATAAAATTAAGGTTAATATAAAATCAATATTGAAACTATTTTAACCGGATTAATCGCGTATATTTAAGACTTTGCAGTAGTCCGTGGTCACGAGTAGAATAATCAAGTATAATCTTAAATATACGCGATCAATCCGGTTACAATATATAAGTTTCATTTAAAATGTGTAGTAATCGTGAAAATCAAAGAATTTATTATGAAACCAATAACTTTTTATCCTATTAAT
>DWMY01002724.1:0-11278 GCA_018249775.1 Heliconius hecalesia formosus
ACTTATTTAGATAAAAATTTGAACGTAGCGGGACTCGAGCCCGCGCCTCCTGGAAACCGACCAGGCGCTCTGACCGCTAAGCCGTTCCGCTGACGTTCTCGTCGAGCTACGTCGAAATTTTTATACGTTTTCTAAATAAGTAATGAATATTCTTGTTTTTAACTAACCGGCTCACAGGCGACAATGATTTCTCATCAAAACCTATAAATTTATACATGTATACAATGTTACAAATCATTGGTCGTACCGTCGTAGCGGAAGGTTGTGACTGTAACGCGACGGTTGTTGGTTCGATCCCCATTTCAGGGAATGAATTATTATTTTTTATATTTTTATTTCTTCGTTTCATTTTCATTTCTATCTGGCACCAAGGCAAAAAGCCTGGCGTTGAGTTTCGTTAACACGCAATACATTAAAAAAAATCGGCGGAAAGTGAGAAACGGAATGTCTTAACATACACTAGATTCCCTCTGCCTACCTAGCTGTATGCGGGTTACAGCGTGAAGTTAATTTTTATTTCTTACGTAAAAACTGTCAGAATTAGTTATATAGCTAATTAAAAAAATAGTTATTAATCCTTGGCTCCATATAGGCTATAGTTTATTTTGAAGATCTGAAGACCGTGGCATAAAAAACGAAGGTTTGATGTAGACCCTAGCAACCCAGTTATGACATAAATATATGGCTTAGGAAAATTTGTATTCAGCGTGATGAGCACTTTCTGATGACGAACAAAATTATATGTCTAGAACACTTGATGTAAAACTCCAACAACTCTAAGGTAGTTAGGCTTTTGGTGTAGCCGCTCTTCTGTAATACGTATAAAAAGGAGTGTGTGACTATTACCCACATTATTTTTACGATAAAGTAATTTAGGGCGATGACAAAATAGTAATAGAACAAGAATCTATGATCTTTTTAATTTGTACAGGCGTAAATACAAATAGACTAAAAAATTAAATATCTTCGGAACTACTAGATGGATTTTAAATTAACTTTTTTCTATCGTATAGCTAATAATATATTTTATAAAAAATTATGAAATGCCGATTTAGCAGTTGTTCAGCTTGGTAGGCATTTTCTATTCACATAGAAAGATCAGCTGCAATAGTAAATTTAATAATATTTGGAGTTTCCCATTCGCATATATGAATAATAGATCTGGAATATCTGACGAGGGACCATAATAAATCAGTTTTAACAGAAACAGTGTGGTGTTAAATTCTTCCAATCAACGTAAGCAATGTCTCGAAGTTTTCCCTCTAAATTTCTATGGTAAAGGATAGTAACCAAAACTAGTGAAAAAATGGTCATAAAATCAATCTACTTTCATGTTTTTTAGTTTAACGCTTTATCTTTATTCGAAAAGGACGAATGCAATATGGTGTTAATATATATATCATGCAATATGGTGTGAATATATATATATATATATATATATACCATTCATAAATGCCCTCTGAAGGTTGTTACACGCGGACGTGGGCGTCAGTGTTCACTTACCATTAGGTGACCCATACTCTTGTTTGCTTTGTCCTTGCCATATAAAAGTCTTTGAGCTTTTTCCGTCACCTTTCTCTAGTTTTATACAACTGAGAGAATACTGTTCCTCTCAACGCACATCATACATATTCTTTTATCACTCATCTGCTTATCACACACAATACCACATGATCACTCATATCTTTATTCCTACTTTTTCTAATATCATTGCATGCACCGCACCATTGCGGATTCAATTATATCTAATTAAGCCGGAACTGGCTCATATTCTGTGAAGAAATCGTATCACTCTATCACATCAACATTTACTGCCATTTTTAGCTCTCGAATTTAAAACTACAGCACTTTATAACAAATTTAAATAAATTTAATTTATTATTTTGTTAATCTGTATATTATATCAAAATAATTTAATAACTTGCACTTATTTATGTTAAGATAATAAATAAACGATGATGACTCGAAGAGTGCTTTCAAACGATTAGGTATATCTTTAAATAAACACAAGCTAAAGGTAAATCTTTAAATAAACACAAACTCTTTAGCTTTAATCTAAACCAAGTCTGCTAAAAACTATACTTTAAAAACAATTATAAATTAGTCAAATTTAAAAATCCAATTTGGAGCGCTGGAACTCATTGCATCAAGTATTAAAGATACTAAAACAAACAACACAAAATTACATCAAAACAGTTAATATTATTAATATTTAAATATAGCATAAGTTAACATAAAAAGCTATGTCAGTATAAACTTTATTCATTTTAAATTTAAAGGCACTTTCCACAATGTCTTACATTATCTTATAGTTCTTGCCATGGCAGATATGTGGCAACGTAAACAATATCAAGTCACATAACATCATCATAATCATCTTGAATTAAGAAAAATAAAACAATATATTATAAATATTATAACACTTCACACATCTAACATGGCAAGTTTTTCTTATAAAAAAACCTTAATTTTAAGTCATCAATTAACTTTACCCTTCCACAAAAATACATTTTTTTGTTTACATTTTTTCGTGAGCCGAAATGATGCATTATAAACAGTAATATGTATAGATAACAATAATTTCAAAGTAGTTGAGACTTCTTATGGATGATATGCAACATCAGCTTCTGTTCACAAATACATTATACCTTGTATATATACAAAATAATTGAAACTTTAAAAATACACTATACATAAAATCTACTCTATCTATACATAATGTACAATTTATTTTCATTTTAATTTATATTTTTCTTTTAAAAAAAGGACTGTGTGGTACTTTACTAAATCTGTACATTGCAATATATTTATTGCACAAAAAAACTAAATATTAACTTTGGCTTATCCATTACGAACACCGAGGTGTGGTGCCGACTGTCGATACCCAAGCGACTTATATTTCCATTTATATAATAACAATGGGTAATCTATCAAGTACTTCTTGTCCCATCACAGAAAAACATGAACATGTTAATTTATGTGCAACAATAAACAGAAAGTTGAAAAACAACAAATTAATTTATAATTAGAATGGCACAGATGACCAATTTTATAAAAACAGGTATTTTTAATATTAATCCCTTATTCAATATAGAAACAGATATACAGCAACAAGATTTTAAAATGAAACAAGAGCCAACTAAGGAGATAGTAAATTTACAATAACTTTGGATAAAAAAAAAATCAAAAATTTGGAATGATAAATTAATAAAATATTAATATGGACATTTTTAAAATATGATTTTTTCAGTTTTTTTTTTTAATATTAACAAGTGGTAACATTTAAACTTAAATAAATAATATATTATGTCACATTACAAATTGAAACTTTAAAATATTGATCAAATTATTCATGTAAATTAATAAAAATATAAAACTTTTGTGATATACAAAAAACATATTATTCTTATCATTCTAATTTTTGTTTAGTAATTTTTTTACAGATAATGACATATTTCAGTCCTCTTCATCAACTTGGACATGCCAAGTGTGTACTGCACACACACAGGCAGTACTGTTAATGTGTGCCTCTAGGCTCTTACCGGCAGGGCAGTGGCACACCTGGTTAGCCGGCTGGACCTCATTCTGTTTTTTGTTGGCAATAAAGTTCTTTTAATGATTTTAGTTCCTCTATAAGAGCCTTGTTTTGATTTTCTAAGACAGCAACTCGATTTTCCAAACATTTTATATATTCCTTTTTTTTACGTCGACATTCTCTTGCTGCTTCTCGATTTTTTAATAATCTTAGTTCCCTTTTACGTGTTTGATCCTCTAGAATAGGTCCTGTAATAATAGCACGATTTGTTCGTTTCCCTCTACAAATATTTTATCAATGCCATAGTTTAATAATAGTAAAAAAGTCATATAAACAATACTCACCCGGAACATAAAATTGTGCATCTTGACTTGTCGCATATTGCACTATAGCACCGCCACCTGTAGTACCTGACACTGCCAATGTATGTAAGCCACTATCAGTTTGCAGAGCTCCAGCTGGAATCACTATTAAAAAATATTTATATTAAATATAATATAATGTGATGGTTATAAATTTCATTTCCATTCATGGGAATGAATTATTTTGATCCTAATCTGGAAACAGGACAAAACATGTACTCAACCTCCAATGTTGTTAAAAATGAAATGTCTTAATAATAGTAGTAACTGCTATATACACATTGAAGCTAAAAAAAATATAATGTTCAAATAAAAGTAAAATTGGAAAAGCACAGTGAACATTAAAGTGATAATATTGTCAACATTAAAATGATCAGTTTCAGTACTCTGTAAAACTTATATAGTAAAAAATGTGCCCTGTAATATTTTATTATTTTATATAAATTTAAGCAAAATTTCCTTTTACTACACAAAAATACAATTTAAAAGTGTTAAAAAGTTAAAAGTGTATAAAGTTGGTTTTATGACTTATTGTATAGGTAACTAAAATAACTGGTATCTTTATTCATTCTTCATTTTCATACTGATCATGACGTCATCGCCGTCTTAGCTTGTTTTCGATTACGTCATGCAGGCATACTATAAATAATCTGTTTTTATTATGAACCACCACACATGAAAGTTTTTTTTATTCATATAATTTAACGAGGAATATTTTGAATATTTAAGTGAAAATAAATATTCAGGGAAATAACTAATACAATTTCAATTAGATGAGGATTGGGTAATGACTAAAAAGAATTATAACACATATGCATGTTTGATGAAACAAGAATAATGAAGAATTTTCGAAGCCGAGTGTTATGAGCCACAAAAGTAAATTTTCAAATAATTACGGTGATTGTAACAGGTTAGTGACACATGTTGCACATATAACAAAGAGTGTCAGCTGCAGCACATTCAACTAACCTGGTGCAAACGACAAAGAAGGTGACAGCGACACCTCATTTTCCAATCCTTTAGTTCCAATGCGATTTTCTGTAATTATTATCAGATACTTATATCTCAGCTGTTAAGTTTTCACTTTCTTTAACTGTAGCTTATATTAAATATACCTTGTTTCAGTCAAAATAGAATCCCCATAGTTTGTTTAGCCTAGCCTTGATTAATAATAGTTGCTTATTATAAAATGACAAAAAGATATTCTATAGCACACTTTTTAATATATATTATTATTATAATAAACAATGTTGACTAATATGTAGCACTTTAATACTTATAGCTAATTTATTTCTTTAGTAATGAACTTACCAGCAATTTCTGCACCTCCAAGGTCATTGAGAATTTTTCTATATGATGGACGCCGTGTTAACATTTCTCTATATTTTCTTTTAGGACTGTCGTCATCACTACAGCTATCATCACTGCAAGATTGTCCTTGAGTACTGACTACACTATTTGGTTCAGGTTTAATCTACAAAAACAAAATTCTACATATATAACTTTTTACAAGGATATAAGCAAAAAACTTATTTACTATATTCCTATTAGAAATTTAATACAAACCTGTAATGTTTGTAATGTTCCTTGTGTAGTGTGTATAACTGAGCTTGGTTTGCTAACCAATATAACATTTCCTTTAGGAAGTTGCACTGACTGTATATTAGATGCTGTTTGAATAACAGACTGTTGATTTGGCTGGATGACTGACTGGACCTACAAAATATAAATTTGTTCTAAAATTATAATAAATTAAAAGTAAAGTGAAATACAATAATTGAAATAGAATAATAAAAAATACAAAATTCTTTGGAGTCCTGGAGACTATTAATAAACACTATTTGTGGTAAAAATTTTGGAATGTATTTTTTAAACTATAGCAATACATTTAAATACTATGAAATTATCAAAATAAACACCTGTGCTGACGGTGCTTGTGTAGGCAACGTCAGTTGCACAATGCTGGTAACAACGACGTGAGGCGTGGTACTGGCCGACGAGCCTGCACCCGCCAAGGGATCTGGGACGCCCGCAGCGCCAGATGTGCCGTTCTCCTCGACCATTCCGTCCATGCCCACTTCGTTCACCTAGAATATTCAAGGTCACCATTCTGTGTACTCCTTGAACTTCAGAAACACTAAACGATTGGTTGATATTATTATCTGCCTCGATTAGAGACACACTTGATATAAGCATTCTAATAGGGAATAATCGCGTCATTGCAAGAAAATTTTCCTATTGCGTCTATAAGCTTATACGCAACATATTTTGTTCTTAATCTTGAACATTTTATATGACAGAGCAATATCACGGAAATGATATCCATATTCGACAACCCAAATGTAAGCGACCGTGACAGACCGCAAGATGTCTTCAGTACGAGCACTCACCAGTTACGTATTCCTCGTCACCGTATATGCTGCGTCCGGAGTGGGCGAACGGGACGGTACGTAGTAGCCACGTCAACTGCGAGAAGACTCGTCACTGGCGGAGACCTATGATCTTGTATGCGTCATAACAATATGGCCGAAAGGCGAAAATTGTCAGACGCATGCGCTCTCGCCTTTACGAATTGGTTTATAATTTGACAACAGGAAGTTGTAATGTCAAAAATTATTAAAACAAAGAGGATATATAGTGATTTATTAAAACATAATAATATTATTTTAGTCACTAATCTTCTTCTTAATTTTCTTTACTTCATTCATTGTGAAATCGGAAAAGTGTTTTGTATTGGATAAAATTTAAAATGAATTGAACATTTTACTTTAGGTATACCCGCCAAATTCTGATTAGTAAAATTTACTTTGTTCTGGATATGTTCCTCCTTTATGACTTATGTATGTATATCTCTTTTATATATTTTTTATTTTTTTTTAATGTATATTGTTTTAATGTACTATGGTATACAAATAAATATGATTGTAAACATAAAAGCACAAAATATATTAATATGTTTCATTTAAAAGATTTATATTAATAGGAAAGTAAATAAAATCATTGCCCAACACGGCGTTGCGTATGAGATACTTCAATTTTTTTAGCTTTTTCATAGTTAATTTATTTATAACTACACTTTGAATTTAACAATAAAACTGTTTTATATCTTTTATTGGTAACTCTTGTAACCGGAAGAATAATGATTTTAATTTGCTAATTGAGACGACTTCAGTTCAGTTCTTTTGTTATGGTATTAATATTAGGGGCCTTGCTGACTTATTGTTGACATTTGACAGTTGACAGTGACGTGTTATCTTGACAATATGAGAAAGTTTTTATATTTCGTATTTTTCTTTTATTTGTTCTGCAATATTTAACAATTGTTCGCATATTAAATCAACAACAAGCGGCACATTAATTAAATCATAATTGTGATGAATCTATAACTTGGTACCAAAATATGATAAGTTTCTGTTTCTTATAGCAATGTCGTCAAATTTATATGACAAAATTATTAATAAGGAGGGTTCCAGGCCTTACAAATGTTGCGAATATGCGAGTAAGGTTTCTTTAAATTTAAACATCTTTAGGAGAGATGGTAGATTTTGTGACATAGACCTTATATCAGGAAAAACAAAAGTTAGGGTAAGTATAAAGATATTATATGTGACTAATAAATCACTAGTTAATATTTTATTTTTTTTATCTAAAATATTATATCTTCTTTTTTAATTTTACAAATTTTAGGCACACAGAGTTGTATTAGCTGCAAGTTGTGAATATTTTGATGCTATGTTTAATGTAGGATTAGAAGAAAGTCAAAAGGGTCGAGTAGTATTACCTAGTGTCCCTCCTGGTATTTTACCTATGATAATTGACTTTATATATACAGGTAAGCATCTTATGTCAAATAAATAGTATACAGTATTGACAGTTTTTAAATGTAAATAATTTACTTTTATTATTCAGGTGAAATTTTAATTGATAATGCAACAGTGCAGCACTTAATGATAGCAGCTGATATGTTTCAACTTAGGGAGCTTGTAATTGGTTGTGGGGAATTTTTAAAAAGGGAATTGCATCCTACAAATGCGCTTGGTATATTTAGGTAATTCCTTCCTTTTTAAATATTTATTATTATAATTTTTTTGTTGAATTGTTTTATATGAAGTCATAATGATGCAGCAGCACAGTTCATGACTGTTAATGCAACAGTAATGGGAATAAATTATTTCCTCAATTTGGAAAGAAGACAAAACAAACCAGTCAATATGCAATGTTTAATAAATTGGGTGGTTCATAGGAAATGTGGTGTCTTAACACTGGGTGCCCTCTGCCTGCCCTGCTATTTGTGGAATAAAATATTAAGCAAGAAAAAAAATATCTATTTAAGTAAATTAAAATTTTATTGTTTTTCATAAAGGTTTGCTGAAACTCACAATAGTACAGAGTTGGCTGATGAAGCATTAGCTCATGCTCAAGCTAATTGGAATCTGGTTGCAAATGGAGATGAATTATTAGAGCTGCCTTTACAACAGTTAATAACATTGCTATCATCAGAACAGCTCAAAGTAGACAATGAAGCTCAGGTAATTTTATATATCATTTGTTTTACATTTTTTCTTATTTTACATCTATCCAAGTTTTCTTTTAATTTATATGTATATACCAACTTACAAACATTCTTCATTGTAATGTTTTCTCTAATTTATTATTATTATATTATATTATTTAATTATACAAACATTTTTTTACATATTAAATACAAGTAAACATATAACTATAAGCTAGGCTATCATGGCACACTGGGATAGATTCTGACTTTAAATACCATGATTGTGAGTTTGATCCCCACCATTCCACACACAATAACACCAGTGCAGACATAAAGTGGACACTGAAGTTCTCTAGGCATTCTTTGTCTAACCTGTGGGATACATGCTTGATAAAGTGTGAAGGTAAACAAGCAACATAAACTTTATAAAAAATACAGTATCTCTGTATGTATTTTAACATATTTGTACAGGTTCTATACCCGGCGCTAAAATGGCTTGAACATGATACTGCAAACAGAAGAAGACACTGTTTTGAAGTTTTAAGTCATATACGGTTACCTCTTATATCACCACAAGTTTTAGATGATGCTATAAAAACTGTCCAAGATCCTTCCATAGCAGTTGCATTAAAAACAGTGAGAGTTGATATGGTAAGAAATGACTAACAATAATTACTATTTTATATATATCATCTTTTGATAAGGTGCCATTAGGTATTTAATTATCAAGTTAGCTTATATAATAAGCAATAAGAGACTGTTAGGTTTATGTCATTAAATAACAAAATTGATTTTAATATTCATATTAAAGTTTAATTTTTTTTAATCTGTATTTATAAATATGTGATAGAACAGCTGTAATTTTAACAAACTGTCAACTGATCAATGCCACCTTTGTGCAAAGATAATTATTAGCTATACCTATGGATAATTAACTGATGTCACAGCAAAGCACCATGAAATCTAGCATTATTACCAAGTTCATGGGATACTAGAAATTTAATTTACAGTATAGTACTCGACACTCACAGTATGGGATTTGCAATATAGTACTTGACATATTGTCATTGTCCGTTCTTAGTCCTTTCTCAGTCTGTCAAAATACTCGTATATTAGAAATATTCTTATATGCATAATTGGACCGGAACTTGAACGGAACGATAGTATGAATGCTCTCTTGCTTCTCATATAAGAATAACACATAGGTCGAGATCCCATTGCTTAAATCTGTAGGGATCTGTTTTTCTAATGGAACTTATATTTAAGAATGATACACGATAGTAAAATAGATTACATTAGGGTTGCTTAAAAAAATCCTGCCGCAATCACCTATAATAAAAAAAATTCGTAATGCGTTTCTGGAGAAAATTACATTATTATGTTTTTTATAAAAAATAATATTTGAAAGAAAATTGCATAAGGAATTGGAAAAACAATGGTTGCTAGCTTTCAGCCAGCCGCAAGTGCAGAGTTGCCTGGTTTAAACAGGTCGCTTAATGGTAATATTTGCTGGTGTTTTTTGAATTATATATCAAATTAAAGCTTATTTTTTTCTCAACCCTTTAACACACCTCAACAAACACGAACATACTCATGTTCGGACCGAGAAATAACTGTGACTATAGTGTGAATGCGGCCTTAAGTAGAAGTTAATGTAAGTTTCTTCCTGTATATGATAGAAATCGGGGCGTGGCGCGCTAGTGTGCCTGTCGGCGGAGCCGCGGGCGCGCGCGCGCCGCATGCTGGTGATGGCGGGCGGCTCGTGCCACGACGTCGCGCCGCACCCGCCCCACGCCGCCGACAATATACTCTCGTCGGTCCTCAAGTTTGATTTGCATAAGAGGTGATTATAATTTATCCATACCAGCCGTAAATAGATTGACTAGTCGAACTACAGATATACAGTATGGTCAACAAGTCGTGGCCACCCTGAAGTTTGCCGTAGATAGCTGCGGAGTTTTAATTTTATGATTGTTGGAATTTAGGAATGCAAAACAAAAGTGCAGAAAACCTAACTTCAGGGCAGCCACAATTCGTTGACCGTACTGTATATCTGTAATTCTACTTGTGAGTCTATTGATTATACTGTTATTTTATAAAAGAATAACGTCTTTGTACCTACTCTTTAGTCTTTAATAGAATCATTTGGAAATTCAAAGTTCGGTTTGTTAAGTAAAACAGATATAACGTTAATTATAATTAAAGAAAATATCTACGCAAGTTGACTTATCAACTTATTAAAAATCAGCTTCACGCTGTATCTGGCCCACAGCAGGGTAGGCGAAGGGAACCTAGTGTTAAAACACTCCGTTCCCCATTTTCCGTCGAATTGTGGAAGCATTGCGTGTTAAGTGGCGGAACTCATCGCCGCGCTTTGTCTCGACAAAAGACCGAAAAATAAAAATATTAATTTAAATAATTATTTAATTTCTTCGAGTGGGGGATTGAACCCACCACCAACCGTGTCCGTGCGCCACGACTGGTCTCATCAACTTATTTAGGTACGGATTCAGTATATCTGGTATTTGATTCTACACTTTAAAGGGATTTTAAAATATGCAAAAAATAAAAACAACTTGTTACATACATAGCTTTGTTTGAGCATTTGGACGATTTTCAGGGGCGGGTTTTTAAGCGCATTTCAAATTACGCAGTAAATAAAAAAAAAATATGACTAAAAATTATGATCCACCATTAGGTGTTGTTTATTAAAAAGTAGAAATTTTTCTTTTTATCAAAAACTAAATAATAATCTACAGATTTTTAAACATTTTTAAAGTGTTATTCCACACTTAGGAAAGAAAAATACTTATTTAGAAAACGTATAAAAATTTGAACGCAGCGGGACTCGAACCCGCGCCTCCTGGAAACCGACCAGGCGCTCTG
>DWMY01002725.1:0-11278 GCA_018249775.1 Heliconius hecalesia formosus
AACGTGACACATTTTAGTGATGCAGCGTCACGCAGAGCGCGTCACGTGCCCCGCGACTCATAGTAGTTGCTGTCGACGTTAGAGTAAACAACTGTTGATTTGCTAAATGTCAAACCGTGTCAATTTCCTTTTAAATTGGTGATAATTATTTTGTCTGTTATCTTTGAAATGGAACGAGTGGAGAACGGAATGGTTTGACATTAAATTTTCATTAAACAGAATGTTTCACGAGAAGCTTTAGCTGCTTAGCCCATTCTCAGTATAGCAGAAAAAAAATCTTTGTAATAATCCACGTTACTATAACGAAGTATGTTCCTACATCTTTATTTTCTCAGTTTCGTAGATGCGGTGTTAAGTTAAGTCGCCTAAAAAATCGCCACTAAATTAATTAAGACAAAACACTCCGTTCCCTATTTTCCGCCGAATCTTGAAGGCATTGCGTGTTGAGTGGCGGAACTCAACGCCGTGCTTTGCCTCGACACCGGAGCGAAGAAATGAACATATAAATATAAATAAATATTTCATCTCCTCGAGTGGGAGTGGGATCGAACCCACAGCTAGTCGATTAAACAGTCACAATTTGTGCCCCTGGGCCACGACTGGCCTCAAAACAAAACAATATCTAAAAATGATTGCACAACTGGGCTTTAAGCAATACAATTAGAACGCTTACATTGCTCGCTCACTAATATTTCACTTTTCTGTATTTTTATATTTGATTTATTTCTTTACATATTCTAGCTTACAAAGCATCTAATTTGACAATTGAAAAATATATGTAACAGAAGCTCCTCGTCCCTCCTCCCTCGCCGCACGCCTACTTCGAATGCACGGAACGTAGACAGAATTGATGATATTACAGCAGGTATATTTATAGGTTCAATTTGCTACAGTTTAATAGTTTTGGAACAATGCTGCGTTTGCTACGCCGCTACGACGCTACGAAGCTACGACGTGCTACGCCGATACTGACAGTTGAATTTATTTATCGAATAAAACACATTGTTAGTATTCGTTTGTCTTGTATTTTAGTGTATTGAACACTTTTCACTGTGGCATGGTTTGAAATAATCTGTGTTACGTTATTGTTCAAAAAATAACACACACTAAGGAATATATTTAGAAACCCAAAAACTCGAACGTAGTTCACAACGCATCTCTTGGAAACTATTTAAGGCGACATTCCAAAGTTATAAATGTCCTCATAGGCAGCCACATAGTGCTTGCATTTCTTCAGGGACAGAGTACCCTCTTCCCTCCCCCCGGTGTCGCTGTAAAAGCCAATAGGGCTATAGTGCCTCATGATCGGAAAAAAAAGTTACAAATTCGATTTGATAATATACTATAACATTATACTATAAGTTTTTATATTGCTTTTAATTCGGGGCTATATTGAGTACTGTCTAACGTTTTAATAGAAATAATTAGGTGATCGTTCGTTAGAGACGTTCCAATCAAAGTCGAGTGAAAGATCAGCACTACAAAAAGATATATCAGGTGATGTGCAAATTATACTATCATTAAGCTCAGCGCAACGGGTAAAGTCTGAAGTGTTAAGTAAAACGTAATTATGATTTATGCTAGTGTCCGATAAAAGTCTACCTCTTGTACTGGTTGTATATGACCAAGCCGTGTGATAAGCATTGAAGTCTCCAACTATTAGAATTTTCTCAAAAGAAAAGTAGCTGAAAAACTCATTGTAGTCCCCTACGCTCATTGTGATGTTTGCGGGAGAATATACTTCTATGATATATTGAAGTTATCTATTACGGATTTCAAGGCACAAAATGTCAATATTATTATTATTACTTAGAAGAGTTATAAGACAACAATTTGTAGATTGGTGAACCAGGATAGCTAAGTCTGCATATCCATCTGCTCGATCTTTTGTAAAGACAGACTAACCGGTAGAATTCATTTGGTGTTCACATTGTAGCCAACTTTCAGAAAGAACGCATTTATGTACTTTTTCATTATGTAGATATGAATCAAATTCACTTAATGTTGGTATCAAACTTTGGCAGTTCCATTGGATAATATTAAGTTTAAATCATATAGTCAAGGCCATTAAATCAAGTACTACTCAGTACTTACCTAAAAGTAACTTATTTATTTATATTGGAATTTTTCTTATGAGATAAGAGCTTTAGTTTAACTATAATACGTGAGAGTCTGTTTTTAACACTTATGATATGAGATGATCGATATTAAGTAATTAAACATTTCAATTAAGGCACCAATTTCTTCTGTGTAATTGTGATTTCTGATATGTCCTTAACTCCATATGTATGTGTGGGATATTCTTCTACATGTTTTCCGTATAGTGGGTACGCTTTTCCAGAGATTGTTATAAAGTTTTCCACGTAGTCCCAGACAGATCGTTGCTGTTTTCTTTTGTTGTTTCGGTCTCAATAAAATCAGTTGTAATTAAAGATTCAGTAGGTGGGCGTGGACGCTTGAAAATTGGTGTCTCCGTAGTGTCCAGTGTTTTTTGGTTAAGAACATTCATGTCATTGCTATTTTCCGGGCATTTAGAGGCTGCGTGACGGTCTTTGATGCAAATGAAACACGGCATTGTGTCTGATGAGAAATAGATCCAGTAATTCGTTTCTTCAAAATCCATAGATATTTTATCTCAGGAGTTACGTAAACTTGTCTTCAAAAACTTAAAATGTGGTTGTAGGCCGTTTAATTGAAGCCAGCACGCGGAAAAGAGATGGGTGACTGTGGCGTGATATTCATTTCTAGTAGATTCTTTTCAAATTCGAAGTGCGGTGCGGTATACCCAATGTGTGTCCCACATTGGGTATAATGATACGTTTGTTTCTATTGATCAGCCGTCGGATGGGTAATTTTTGGTTTTGAATTGTGACATATTTTATTTCATCAATGTCGATGACCGTTGATGAAACGTTGATGCAAATTCTATTTTTTTATATTCTTGACAAAAACGGATGAGTCGATTATTATTCCTAGAGCTTGAGCATAATCTTTCATTTGTTACGTTTTCTAAAACATCGATGATAATTACTTGATCCTTTTTAGGGAAAATGGTGTTTTGTGTCACATTAGCGTAAATAGGATTATTGACAGACAGACAGACAGACAGACAGTTTGAACTGAAAACTGAAATGAACTGCATTTTGTTCCTGTAGTTAGAAACAGTTGGAAAATTGCGATGTTGTCACTTATTGAGAAAACAAAAAGTCAGATTCTATCATTAGTCACTTTACACAATGAGAGTACAAATAGAAAAAATGCACTCTTAACTAACTAAAATATATTTATTTTAAGAAATTTAGCTGTTGATTGATTAATAATCAATAATTTTTATTGTTAAATAATTTAGCATATCTACAGATATATTATAAATCAAACACTTTAACTCCCAATACATTTTTATATATAAGATTCTTAAAACCGTTTTCGCCGTAAAAACTTACGGCGCGCCGTAAAAGGGGCAATCGGTCAGTGACGAAGGTGGGATGGGAACTATTTAACCGCCTCGTCCCGCCTCGTCCCGCCTCTCTGCCGCTATTACATTACTGTCGCACATACATTTTTATGCGTGACTGATTTTACAGAGTTTAGTCGGTATTAAACGGTATTTCAAAACAGAAACGGTAAATATATTTTTTTTCTATTTAGAATATAAAGTAATAAAAAAAATGCATATTTTTTACTACATCTAAGGTAGTAAAATTCAGAAAGTATATTAAAATTATGACCAATATGTTTTTATATCTTTTCCCGCTATCCGGCATATAGCAGAACAGGAAGAGAATATTAAGTGTTAACACACTCCGTTCCCTGCACACTGTCCAATTTTGGAGCCATTTCGTTGTTATATGACGAATGTCAACGCCGCTTTTTGTTTAGTCAAGAAAACTATAAGTCAAAATGAGATATCTTGGTAAATTTTAGCTTTAAATAGTGGGTGTGTTATTGACTATTAAAAACCAAATAATTACAAATTTGATGCTGTTGTGGAGTAGTGTAACTGTAAAAATCCCTATAAAATCCCTACTGCGCTCTGGCGATATTAAGCAATACTAATAATAATAAGCAGAGGAAAACCGGGAACGTAATGTTAAAAGACTCCATTCTCTTTAAGACACTTCCGTTCCTCGCTTTCCGCCGAATTCTGGAGGCATTGCGTGATGAGTGACAGCACTGAACCTGAAATGTTTTTTATTTCTTAGACTTTTAATATGCCTTTTGTTCAGATTGAATAGTCTTGTTTTCATCATCTTATATTTTTTATAGAAACACCTACCACCGTTCTGTAGACGTCGCTCATAATTTGTACAATAATGTTGATAAATAAATAATATATCCTTTTTTCTTACGACATTTACCGTCTTACATAAAATATAGTTATTATAAGATATTTTCAATTTAATTTCTTACATACATTTACACATATTTAACACTTGACCTACTACTATATGGTAGTAATATATTGTACAAATGACATCTCTGCTTAGGTGTCAGTCGTGTCAGGCATGTCAGGTGCGGCGAGGAGCTGCGACCGCGACGTGTAGTGTTGATTACTGATTACACTGTCACGTTGATAAGTAATTATCTTAGCTACAGTGTTGCGGGATGCCCCTAAATATAACATTAACTATATACCCATTATACTCTTGCCTTATATAACCGTAGATGTAAGAATAACATTTAAAAAAATAAAATATTACTTATGATTGTAAATTAATCAAGTCAGCTTCACACAGCAGGGTAGGCAGAGGGAACCTAGTGAGACACACCGTTCTCCACTTAAATTAATT
Organism: Heliconius hecalesia formosus; assembly: GCA_018249775.1. Lineage (NCBI taxonomy): Eukaryota > Metazoa > Arthropoda > Insecta > Lepidoptera > Nymphalidae > Heliconius > Heliconius hecalesia. Next base: position 4,791 of record DWMY01002725.1, read on the forward strand.
AATTGTAATATATACACTATTTGAATTACTAATTACATAATCGTTTATTGTGCACAACGAATGAGTTGAGAATGATGAGATGAGACTGTTAATATTTAATTATCAATTGCAATAAAAAATTGTACAATAATGATTTTTAAAATTCCTTTCTCCACGCGCCTAAAAATGTTTAAGACATTACGTGTTGAGTGGCGAAAGTCAACGCCGCGCTTTTTCTTACCAGAGCAAGAAAGTAAAAATGATTTATTTTTCAAGTGGAAATTGAACTCCTAACCACCAAATATATAGTAAGACCTTTACAAACAACATTGCCGCAGATATTTAATCAGTGAAATCACAAAATATTAATTTGTAATATAGTCAAAACTGTAAATAGTAACACATTTTCCAGTTCACTAAATTCAACATACAAAATATAAAATATTTTACAATCGAATGAGCAAATTAGTCCAAACAGTATGCAAAATTTAGTCCTAAACCGTATTGGGATTATCGTATAAATTAATTACTCAAATGAATTGTAATGAAGGGACTAATGGACACGCCAGAGCAAACGTGATGAGACGACTCTATTTATATGTATATATTATATACATATATACAATTTTTTTTGCGTCTTCGCTCGCTTGGTCAAATGGAAGGAAGGATTAATATGACATAATATATAGACGAATATAGCCTGCAGCCATTTTCGATATATGAGAGTCCATCAAACATAAATATATTTTAAATTCGAATCGAGATCAGTGCATTGATTTAGATCAACTATTCAGCTTTACGATATTTGTAGAGAAGCAAAAATTAAATTTATTACATGCTCTTTAAAAATGTTTCATAAATTATAATAATGACTAAGCTACATTATAGTGCGTATGTTATATAAAAATACTTAAAAGTTGTACAAAGTCGAGGTTAGAGCATAGTATCTGTATATTAGGAGTGCCACCTGTTCGTGTCGTTTTCCTTAACGATATTTTTCTCGTAAAAATTAATTTTATACAACGAGTGAGCTATGAAATGTCCCTTTTAAAGATAAACGTAAATTAGACTTACAGTAGAGGCTCACGGGGCGGGCCGTGAGTACACCGGCACCGTGGACGTAAAGCGTATAAAAATTATATTTTATTTGTATGAAAATATCGTTGACTTTACAGTATAAATGTTGCAAAAAAAGACAAAAAAATATAATTTGTAACAAATACATATATATTACAAGGAGAGACAATTAAAGTTCTGTTTTCTGTTGGCCATTTATCTAGGTCATCTTTGAAATTAGCCTAATATATGTTAAAGTTAAAACTTTACATAATTTTCACTCGCTTGTAACTTTGTAAATTTCTTATAGCTTTCTTCATAGAAAACAATATCAATTATTATTAACCACGCTTCAACATTTAAAGAAAACTGAAATATTGAAAGTTTTATGATTTATTATATTGAATACGTAATATTTTTCAAACCACAATTTAGGCTGTTCGGTATAAGTAATATTAAATTTATCAAAAACGAAACGTATACAAATTTCAACGAAAATATCCAGCGCATGAAAAGTCAATGTGGAGGAAAATGAAGCTCGGCGATACCTCTGATATGTAAACTAGCTACAGCGTGTTGACTCTGTGCTCTGTACTCTGCTGCAGATACTGGTGACCAAAACTATATTTTAAATATACAAATATTTTTGTTATTTTTGAGTGTTATGTTTATATAATATACGACACTATTATAAGATACGTGAGGTCAGTCGTGGCGCGGTGGCACAAAGTGTGACTGTAAAACCGGCTAGTTGCGGGTTCGATCCCCACTCGAGGAGATGAAATGTTTACTTAAATTTATATTTCCATTTCTTCGCTATGGTGTAGAGGACAAGCGCGGCGTTGAGTTCTACCACTCAATACACAATGCCTCCAGAATTCGGCAAGTGGGGAACGGAGTGTCATAGCACAGCTGATTTATTTATTTGATTTATTTATAATATACGTTGGCTTTTGGCGAACATATCGCACAGAAGCAACCTTTGTTCCGAGTAACTACAGTGTTTATAGTCTAGGTATCAGGAATATTTTTACATTCTTGACTGAATGAAATCGATTGGTACAAATTAATTAACTATCATGTGTCAGAGGTTATGCGAATATCTTTTTATATTATAATGTTAAGAATTTATTTTGAATAAAAATTAAGCAGTTCACTTAAATGATTTTTTTCCTTCTATTTCCCATAAGAAAAAAATCATAATTTAATAATAATATAGCAATTAATATTTTAAAATAAACTTAATTAGGTCGTAAATTATGCAAATAGGTCATAAATCAAGTGAAACATTAAACATTTATTAAGGGCTGTCGCATCGAAGCTGTCGATTTACAGCGGAATCAAAGGCTTTATATACATGAGGCGCGGTCTAAGTTTTCGTGCTATAATTGTCCTTTGATAGGAACATTACCTTGAAAGTGCGTCCAATTGTAAAAAAAAACTTTGAAGACTTAGTTAAAATAAGACGAATTATGTGGATTTCTTATTATTCACACTTTTACAGTTCATACACATTTATCATACTGGTCGCGTCAAACAGCGCAGGAGTAAGAAATTTTAGCAATATAATACTTTACTATTCTCTCCCTATTCAATCCCCTGTATGTTGTAATGTAGAATCAAACAATGTATTTTATTTATGATTGTAATGAGGACGACGGTCTGTCTGTGTGTCGTGATTGGTTTAAGGTTTACGTCTTGTCATCCTTTGTCCACTTATCAATAGCATTAAAGTAGTCTATTGTTTCACGTTTGAGCCCTAGCAGGAGAGCTAGAAGTAACAGGTACTTATTTATTACTGATACTTTGCTGAATATATCAAAACACCAAGCTAAGATTTAAGAAACTTCAAACGAAATTCACATATTATTACTTAAACATTTTCAAACGTGATTAAATCTTTCAATATAAAATATATGAATAGTACAAGGTTCCTTACCGCACCAAATTGAAAATCTGTTTAAATATTTCAAAATCTTAAAATAAACGACGTGGGAAAATGGAAAATATGATTTATGATTTGACACGATAACGTCGCGACGCGGCGGCACCGCACCGCCGTGATTAATATACTCTCACCGAGTGGACGCTACCCGCTACCTGATACCTGCTACCTGCTAGCAGTTAGCACCGAGCTGGTAGCGGCTAAGGATCTCGTTAATATATGAGGTATCTTACCTTTGTGATAAATTATCTATGTAATAACGATTTTTTTAAAAGTTTTCAGTATTTTTTAAATGAAAAATGTAAATTAAATATAATTTGGCAATGAAGATATGAGTTCGAATGACATTAGGGGAAATGCTTATATTCAAATAATTTTTCTTTCTCTCATCTAAAAGGGGTCCCCGCTTTATCCCGCATAGTAGGGTAGGCAGAGGAAACTCGAACACAAAGAACAAATTACAGAACTAAGCACCATTCTTTGCTATCAAAGCGGAGAAGTAAAAATATTATTAAAATATAATCATTCCCCGCTTATAGTTTCTATGTAATTTGGTCAGTTAAATGCGGTGTTTTGCAATTTAGGACATATAATTTATTTATTTATTAATATTTATTTAGCTTTACGCTGTATCCCAATCGGAGTACTCAAAGAGAACGAAGCGCGAAACGCTTCTGGATTTCTGCGTACGTCTATCACCTCGTTTCACCGTCATCAATCTCTTCATAGACGCCCTCCGGCGCTCCTCATGCTTGTTACGTGACTTTTCTCCACTATCTTTGATATTGTGTTTTCGAAAGTCAACCGAGGTCTCCCCCTACCTCTCTTACCACTCACTTTTTCTTCATAAATATTTTTTGCAATTCTTTCATCTCTCCCATTCCCTATTCTGTCAAATTTGACTGGTATAATTATATTTCAACACAAAGCCAATAATCAACGTTTAATAATTAGATACATATACACATACGTACATACTCGTATGTATGGATGTGCATGTAGTTGTAGATGATGGTATTGTGTGATTACTTACTAATGAGGTGTCGTAAGCAAACAGTAACTGATTTGAGCCACATCGGGTAGTAGTGCACCTACCTACTGCTACCGGAGAGACTGCGCAATTACTGTAATAGTCCAGTTATTACAACGTGGCCGTAGGCGGTGGTTGTGAATTCAAAAATATGTAGTTTATGGTAATATCGTGGTCAGGTAACATGCTTAATTAAGAGTTGAAGTATTTATAATAACATCTACTCTACTTATTCTATACATTATGATACATAATGTAATATTATTATAATTATTAGCTCACACAAACCTCCTCCTCGTCCTCCTCCACAAACACCTTATGGCTGAATTTTTACTCTCGACAATAGGTGAAATGTAGCGTTAAGACACTCCTTCCTCTGTTTTCTGCCCGGATTCGAGATATTCTGTTTTCAATGGCGGAATTCAATACCGCACTTTTTCTACCAGAGTGCGAAATTTAAAATAATTCAGTTCCGCACTTTAATCTCGTCGTGAGCAAAATTATTTTACTTTTCAAAGAGAATGGGTTCATATTTTTCTTTCAAGGTTATATTACATTACTTAAGATGACTGTATATAAGATACCGGAGAGTAAAGAAACAAAACTAAATAATCTCTATCTCTCTTTCACAAGATCACTTCTCTGTTAAAAGATGAACAAATTACTTTTTAATGTTCGTCCCTCAACGAAAACACGCCGTCGGAAGGACAACTGTACTCCGCAAAGCAATTTTCGAAATTGCAACGCTTCTGCAAAATTATATTCTTCAGTCGAAAAATATGTATAAGTAAAGACTTTACTTTATTCTCAAAAGATTTGCAAAGCACTTACCTTTTGTAATGTTCTGTTGTTTTATGCTTTTAAAAGTTAGTTATAATGCGATAACATTTAGATTAGCTAGACTTCTAAGTTGACAATGATGTATGTTAAGGATTTAAATTAAGGTTTTTATTATAATACTAGCGGCTCGCCAGCGGCGTCGCCCGCTTAAGCTACATGATAATTGATTTAATAAGCAGAATTGATTGACAACTAAATTGACTTCTAATATGATTTTTTATTACTTTAATCTGTAATATTCTAATATGTTTAAACATTTTTAAAGTGTTATTCCACACTTAGGAAAGAAAAATACTGGAAACCGACCAGGAGGAGGCGCGGGTTCGAGTCCCGCTACGTACAAATTTTTATACGTTTTCTAAATAAGTATATTCTAATATGATTTTTTTACGACATTATCGTAGTTTCTACAAGAATTTTTGTTTATCGGACAGTCATATAACCAAGACGTTTCGAATGTCATTCTTTAGCCAGGAATCTTACCAGCGCGATTGCTATATAACATTCGCAGGCAAACTAATGCCTTGAGTTCATTCAAATGACGATGACTTTTTTTAATGAACCGATTTTGATGAATTACTTTAGTAGTTAAGTTGAGTTAAAACAAAGCAATTGGTGAAATTTTCAAGTATATCAGTTCAGTACTTTCAGAGAAAAATGTGGACATACATATAGACAGACAGACAAGAAATTTAAAAAAAAACTTTTTGCTTTCTATTATTCTTTTTAAGTGTCCCTCTATCCATTTCAATCTAAATTACTAAATGTACAAACAAAATATTTTTACTGTCTTATTATATATATATAAAGATATTCTAATTATTAAGACTTTTATTAGAAAAATTAAAATAGTACCACATCAAACTTCATAACTTGATGTGATTGTCGAATGATATCTTACAAATTATATTGAATACATATTTTCAAATGTAAAATCGTTATTTGAGGCTGTGGTGGTGCAGTAACTCGTCAGGTGCAACAACAACAGTTGAGTTCTGCCACTCGGATGAACGGAGAGACGCACAACAAAGTGATCCTATAAGAGTTCCTTTTTTTGTCTTTCTTTCATTTCTCTTTGACATGACCGTCAAGTTCAAGATTGTCTCGTCCTTAAAAGTGCTATAATTGAATTGCAAATAAGTCATCAATACGCTATGTGTGCCAGAAACATTGTGAAAAGTTGAGGAACCTTGTACGATGTTTACTTGACCTCTAGTTTGTCCTCTTCTTGATATATACATGAACAGGACAAATTAGAGAATTTATGTGTAAAAAAATACTAAAACAATATAATTATGGTTCTAATTAAGACCGTTGTGACGCAGTGGTACAATGTTTGACTAAAACGCGATGGTTATTGGGTCAATTTGGAGAAATGATTTTTAACGCGTAATATCTCGAAAATTTACCGGTGTGTGGAGAACGTATTGTCTTAAGCTAACTATTGTCTAAAACTTGCCTTCTGTAATTTAAGACGCTATAACTTTACTCTATGTTCCTCTTAATCAAGTGGAATTTAGAGTACAAGGTTCCCTCTGCGTACTCTACAAGGAGCTAGAGATGTGTGAAATTAACAAAGTAAACAAAATGATAACTTGTATCTATGTTGCTGAACCTTTCCTTTTAAGATTATATTAA
>DWMY01002726.1:0-11277 GCA_018249775.1 Heliconius hecalesia formosus
AGCAAATACACTTCATATTCAATAACCCTGGAATTAATGGTGAAGGTCATTCATCATCAACAAAAGAGATTAGCACCCAGCAGAAGGAGAAGACTACTGCTGTTATACATATATGTTATGTTTACTAATTTTTTAAAAAAATAAATAATATAAGCCTTACTTTTTTCCATTTCTCTTTTTCCCTAAATACTCCTCCACGAACAGAATTGAGCAGATTGAATAGGTTGTCCCAAAGTAGATTGGCTATTACTCTGCCTTGCATTACTGTTTGAGGCCGAGCTATATCTCCATGTCTGAATATTTCTTATTTTTATATTTCTAAAATATTAAACCAATAAAAAGATTTATTTATAAAGCAAGAAAGAAGTCAATTGAGTGTTTCTTAAGTGGATACTCCTGCATGTATCGGGCTATCTCAGTTTTAAATACAATGTAAGTATAAAAGATTTTTACAAAATAATCGCGAAGCGAACTATTCCGGGTTGTTCTCGGCCTAGTGTCCATCCTATAACGATAGCATGTTTTTTTAATAGGATATATAGTGTTTTAATAATTTTTAAATGTTAAATTTTACACTTTAAATTCATAATAAAGCTAATTATAATAATAAAAATATAAAAACTACGTACCTTATAATAATCCAAACACTAAATTTATAAAAACCGCGCGTAACACTTACCGACTTGTTGTGACAGTTGTCAAATTCTTCAATTGACATTAAAACATTTGATAACACAGGTCAACACGATTTTTGAGTCTGAGTTCTGTACCTCTGATTCTGATTACTTATGCCAAACTAAAGAAAGAAAAAATATTTTTATCTAATAAAGTTTGCTTTTGTAGATACCAGAACAAAATTTCAACATTTATGGAAAAGGTCTATTTTTCAATCTCAATCATATTTAAAATTAAAACAAGTTATGAATTATATATTTTAATTAATTTTTATTATAAAAGACAGCACAAATAAACATGAAAATACAAAAAAATTATACAAAAAAAGCTTTAAAAATGAATACTTTTAGTCTTTCTAATATAATCGTCAGAACTTTCTCGTATGAGCACCCAAATGTAGTCACTCATCATGTTCTCATTATATTGTCCTTGATATCTTTGTTCAAAGCTCATTATATCCTGGTGGAAGCGTTCCCCTTGCTCTTCTGAATATTCACCCAAGTTATCTTTGAATTTATCTAAGTGCGCATGTAGCATGTGCACTTTGAGTGACATTCTGCAACCCATGACTTTAAAGCTGTCAAGCATATTAGAAATAAGCTCTTCATAATTCTCGGCCTTCTTGTTACCAAGGAAGCCATGAATGACTGCTTTAAGGCTGAGCCACGCTTGTTTTTCATGCGTACTCAGGAGCTGAAGAAAATGTTCACTCGCCATTATTTTCTTTATTTGTGGACCGACGAAAATACCAGCTTTAATTTTAGCCTCTGACAGTTTTGGGAAAAATGATTTTAAATATTGAAAGGCTTCTGAGTCTTGACGAATTGCTTCATGAGTCCTAATTTTATGTGCAGTAAAGGCATTAAAATACGATCAGGCTCTACAATTGGTTTATTTTTTACATTATGATGTCCGATTTGAAACTCGCTCCGTTGAGGCCATGAATGCTGCTGGTAGTGAATTGTATCGGCTCTACTGTCCCATAAGCAAAGGTAACACGGATATTTAGTGTATCCCCCTTGCATTCCCACCAGAAAACCAACCATTTTGAAATCCCCTATGAGGGGCCAGGCATACTGTTCATATTTTAAAACTTGAAGAACCAAATACGTTATTCCTTTAGAAAGCCCACGCGCATACTGCCATGAGTCATGACCAGTTTGACTCTGTTACCTCCCACTTCACACCCACAGTCCCCCTCACCCGTCCCTCACCCCTCTCTTGGATCATAAATGCAACGGCTTTTAAAAAAATGTGTAAAACCACCGTATATTTAGTTTTCATTATATTAAGTACAAAAGCAAACTTTATTTATTATAATTGAGTTCCTGTTTACTTTTCGATTTATATAATCAGAAAATAATCACTAAATAACAGACTCGAAAAAAAAATTTTTTTTTGTTGACTTGTGTAATTATAGATAACAAAACCAGAGTGTCTTGTACTCTAAAGTCTCTCGTTTTAAGCTATTCTTGCACTGATTGAAAGTTTCCCTAGATTCTTCGTTCTACCACATTTGTGTGTATTCAATGGCGCTTCAACATTGACAGTCGTAAATGTAGTGAGCCAGAATTAATTATCCTTTTCGGATTTAATAATCCTGTGATGCTGTCGACTATCTGTTATTGCGCATATCGACTCTAAATTAGCCTTTTTTATCGATGCCTTCTTAAAATTTTGCATTTTCCATTATTTCATCAGCTTTTATTTAATTTCGCAGAAATCTCAATGTGTGCGTTTTGTGGTATATTGCCTCTTGAAATTCTAACCGGTGAGACACGCTTGTGTGATGGCAGAACCTGCCACCTGCGCCAACTGCGGGGGGCCGCATCCAGCCAACCACGCCGCGTGCCCATAATATCGGCACGAGGCAAGGAACAAGAGGGCCGGCACCGTGGCCCTCTCCCAGCCCAAAGCTACTCGTCGCCCTACTGGGCCATCGACCGCGCCGGTTCCTACCAACACAGTGGCAACTAACGCCCAAGCCACAACCCTAATGGCTCCCGCAAACCCTCCGACGGAGAGAGGAACAAGGAGGAAAAAGAGGGGGAAGGGGAAACGTGCGAAGCACAGCGACAACATTGCCGCAGTGGCGCATCCAACACCCGCGCCACCGGCCACCCGTACGACTGAGTCGGCTCGCAGCCGCAAAGATGCGCGCAACCGCAACATCGAGGCCGCGCCCACTTCTGCCGCTGTGGCCCAACCCACTTACACTACCGATGCCACGCCCTCGGCCCAGCCCCTTCCGGCTAGCCAGCGTTTACACACTTCGATCGACAGGGCTCTCGACACCCTCAAGGAGGTACTCCTTGCCCTGAGGGAAGGTCGGGACCCTGTCCAGACAGTGATGGACTAGCTCAGCCATTGGTGACAAGTCGTCATGATGCGACTTGTCACCAATGGCTGAGCTGCACATTCTATATTGGAACGCCGCGGGCCTCCGCCGCAGACTACAGTTCCTTCGCCTCCTCCTCCGTGACAACGCTGTGGACATCGCGTTGATTAACGAGACGCACCTGCCATCCTCGTTCGCCGTTAACCTGCCGGGATATTTCGTCTCGCGGTTAGATACCACGGCCGAGACTTCAAGAAGAGGCCTACTCGTGGCCGTCCGCCGCTCAATTGTGCTTAACCCGCTTCCCGTTCTCGACACCCAGTCGTTCAATCCCTGGGTGTCGAGGTACACGTCGGTACACGCGTTATCCGGGACGTCCGTCGTCCGTTACTCGTGGGAGCGCCGTATCGAGGAGGCTGACGCCGAGCTCACCTCCCTCAACCGCCTCTGCCGCTAAATAACTAAAAGGCGGCCACCAACGCATCCACTCTACCATTCGGATGGCGAGCTACGCTACACCGCTGAGGACAGGGCTGAGATACTGGCGGAGCACCTCGCCGGTATCTTCCAGCCCTACATCAGTGACCGTCATGAACACCATGCCAGGATGGAAGCTGATGTCGCCGCCGCCCTGACGTCACCACCGCTTCCACAACCTGCGCCGCCCTGTTTTTCTCCTTCGACGGTGAGGAAGGCGGCCGTGAAACTTAAACCTAAAAAGGCCCCCGGCATCGACGGCATAACCAATGGGGCCCTCTGCCATCTTAACACGAAGACCTTCGCAGCGCTCGCCAGGCTCTTCAACTCAATCCTACGACTGGGATATTTTCCCCAGGCGTGGAAGGAGGGCCTGGTAGTGATGATACCAAAGGCGGGGAAGAGCCCACGCCGGCCGGAGAGCTACCGCCCCATCACTCTACTTAGCGCGGTAGCAAAACTCTTCGAGAAGCTCTTCCTCGCCTTGCTCCTGCCTCACATCCCACCCAGGACCGAACAATACGGGTTCCGCAGTGGACATTCCACCACACTACAGGTGGCCAGAGTGGTGCACCACGCCGCACACTCTCTAAACAGGAAGAAGAGTGCAACAGCAGCCTTCCTGGACGTGTCACACGCATTTGACCGCGTGTGGCATGTCGGACTCCTGCGAAAGGTGCTTAACGCCGGCACGCCCATCTACGCCGCGCGCACCCTCGCCAGCTTCCTCAGCGACAGAACATTCCGCGTTCGAGTGGAGAGTGCATGGTCAAGCAGCCACTCGAACGCCGCAGGAGTCCTCCAGGGCAGTATACTGTCCCCGGCCTTATACAGTCTGTACACGGACGACATCCCGGTGCAGCAGGGACCCTTACTGGCGCTCTACGCCGATGACATCGCGCTAATGACGACATCGCTGAGCCCTACACATGCAGCCGTGAAGCTCCAGCGAGCACTTGACCTGCTGCCTGATTGGTTAGCGGAGTGGAGGCTCGCCCTTAACATCGCGAAAACGCAGGCGATCAGTTTCGGAAGCCACTATCGACAGCCTCCTCCGCTGACTCTTCACGGTCAGCAGGTCCCCTGAAGCCGCCATGCGACCTACTTAGGGGTCGTAATAGATCGTCGTCTCAACATGGTGGCGCACACGAAGAAGGCCACCCAAGCTGCGAGAGCCGCGCTTTTCCTGCTGCGCCCTCTACTAAGATCTAGACTACCATTGAAGACGAAAGTACAGCTGTATAAGGCGTATGTCGGGCCACATCTGACATACGCAAGCCCGGCGTGGTTCGCCCTACTGAGCCCCTGCCAGAGGAGGAACGTGCAGGTGGTGCAAAATCTCGCGCTTAGGCGAGTCACCCAGGCCCCATACTGCGTCAGGAACTCGACGCTGCACCGAGACCTACGTATGGAGAGCCTGAAGGATCACGTCGGCCGGCTCGCGGTCAACACATTTCGTCGAGCCGACGAATCAGCCCACCTGCACCTTAAAGACATAGCCCCGCTACACGCAAGACCACCGGACGCGAAACTGAAGCCCCCAAGGGATATTCTACCCCCTCCCAACCCCGACTTCTGAGCGCCACCTCGGTCGCTGGTCGCTTAAGCTGGGCCTCTCTCGGGTAACCGAGAGTCTCACCCGGCTGAGCTGACCGCCCAGGTGGCACACGCTCATCCTACCTCCCCCGCCTCCCACTGTGCTTACCCAGGGGTAAGCACACATCCCTCGAGCCCAAAACGCCCACCCCAAAGACGCACCTATATTTATGGGTGCCGACAGACACCACGGACAGAGGGCTCGCGCCCTGACGCCGTATCCCAGCCGCCCACGCGCTGGAAGAATTCAACAGTGGCGGTATCAGGAGTCGTCTGCCCGCCGTCGTGTTCGCACCTCCGTAAACACAGTGTCCCCCGTCGCCCCTCGTAAGCTCGCGATCCTCGCGATCGATGACTGCCACGAGCGGGCACTAGCATCGTCTGCTCATCATCAGCGGCCGAGGCGGTGCGCGGCGAGATCGCTCCCACTCACGCCCACGCGCATCACCGGATGTACGAGAAGGAGGACCAGGGAGGTACCCGCTTCCCCCGCGCACCTCGTACACCGCGACACCGAGCATCACAGCAGCTCCTCCTCCGTTCCCCGGAAGGAGCTCTTCACCGACGCCATTCGTCGCATCGAGTAACACAGCCACCCCCTCCCGAGGCCTCCCCTCGCGCAGGACCCCCGAAGAAGAGGTACTGTTTCGGACACCGGAGACGCGGGATGTTACCGCGTGTTCCCCCGGCGCTCCGGGCTTCTCGACGGAGAGGATGACCACCCCCCCGCAAACCCAGGAACCGAAGCCATAGCGGCCCTCCAGGACCGCCGCCAGGGAGCCGCTCCCACAGCAGCACTCCCCCTCAGCTCCGCCCCGCATGGAGGTCGAGCTGTCGCCGCAGTCTGAGCTGAACTCGGACATGCTGGTAGTGGCCGAGCTTCAGAAGCGCGGAGCTCTCTCCCGGTCGCTCATGCAACATATTGCTATGTTTTTAAACATTTTTAAAGTGTTATTCCACACTTAGGAAAGAAAAATAGTTATTTAGAAAACGTATAAAAATTTGAACGCAGCGGGACTCGAACCCGCGCCTCCTGGAAACCGACCAGGCGCTCTGACCACTAAGCCATGCGTTCTCGCCAAGCTACCTGGTTGGGTAGCGGAAATTTGTAAAAATCTCCCTACAGAGATTCGAACAACATAAATAAGTTGTAACAAGCGTATAAAAGTTTCGACGTAGCTTGGCGAGAACGCATGGCTTAATGGTCAGAGCGCCATGTCGGCCGGGATGTATATTCTTCGTTATCCTCAAGAACACCCCTGGCCTGGTACCTGGCATATTCCAACTCACGGAATTACTTTATATGCCAGGTATAAAAGTAGAAGCCTGGAGGAGCATAAGGGGCCCGGCGCAGTGCCACAACTGCCAGGCGTTTAGGCACTCTAGTCACGGGTGCCATCGCCGCGCCGCCTGGCTTGCGGAGGTGCGGGGAAGAGCACCTCGCGCCCGACTGCCCGCGGCCCCTGGAAGTGGCCGCCACCTGCGCCAACTGTGGTGGAGCGCACCCGGCCAATTTCACCGCGTGCCCGCAGTACCGCAGGGAAGTCAAGAACAAGAGGGCCGGCACCGTGGCCCTCTCTCAACTAGCACCCCGCCAATCCAGAGGCTCCGCGATGGCAACCGCCAACATGGTTGCCACCGCCACAAACGCAACCAACCTGATGGCCCCTGCAAACCTCCCGACGGAGAGAAGCGCTGGCAGGAAGCACAAGAGGGGAGGGAAGAGGACGCAGAGACAGAAGGAGAGACATGCCCCCCCACCTGCAGCCACCCAAACTACCACAACGGCGGCCCCTGATGCCGTCCGCCAAACCACTACCCAGACGCATCCGGCACGTTCCCATCCGCCGGCACATGTGGCCATTGACAGGGCCATCGACACCCTCAAAGAAGTACTCTTTGCCTTGAGGGAAGGTCAAGACCCTGTACAATGCGTCCTCGATGGGATGAAGTGCCTACTCCTCAATGCCTAAGGAACTCCGCATAATATACTAGAACGCCTGCGGCCTGAGAAGGAAGAAAATGTTCCTCAGGCACCTCCTGCGCGACTATAACATCGACGTCGCGCTGATAAATGAAACCCACCTCCATTCTGACCTCTCAGCCAACTTGCCGGGGTTTCACATCCTGCGTCATGACGCAACCCCCACGACGCCGATGCGAGGACTTCTGGTTGCTGTTCGCAGAAGCATCGTGTTCCAGCCGCTGCCTGATCTCGGCACCCAGTCGTTCCAGTCCCTGGGTGTCGAAATCCACCACGCTTCAAGACCTCTTCCCAGACCAAGGAGAGAAGGAAGAAGCACCCCACCCACGGACGACCACAAGGCGCCCGCGTACATCAGACGGAGCTCGCGGCGCCAAAGAGGCAATGTACGCAGCCTCTCCCCTCACTAGACCCTCGTGTTTTCAGGAGGACGGAGACAGCTCCGGCTCCTCTTGCCGGACCATCTGTCCCTTCACCCACCATCGCCACCCCGACACCAATGACACCCGCTCCAGCGCCGGCACCAACGTTCGCCGACGCACTACGCACCGCCGGGTACACCGGGCACACTGCCGCTCCGCAAGCTGGACCGCAACCGCCCGCCCAGCCACCCGCGCATCCCAAGCCTCGGTTCCCCCCCTAATTGTGGAGGAATTTCCGAGTTGGACCACACACTTCAGGGCCCTCAAAGACCAATTGGGCCATGCTCCTAACGCGCGCCCTCTGGGGAAGGGCATGCGCTTCACCCCTGGCTCCGTTAAAGGGTATAGGGTCATTCAAAGATACCTATGCGAACTGGAGAAGACCGAACGTATCTCCTGGTTTTCCTACGCTCTCCCGTCCGAGCTAAGCCGCAAGGTGGCAATCAGAGGACTGCCGGCAACCACCCCAGCGGACGAGATTATAGAGGCACTAGGAGAGCTAGGTTATCAGGCGGAGTACGTGCGGCCGATACGGGCGAGGATGGGGCGCCCAGGCTGCATATTCTTCGCCGTCCTGAGCAACACACCAGACCTGGTGCCCGGCATATACAGGGTGACCGAACTGCTCTTCATGCCGGGCATCAGGATAGAGGCATGGAGAAGCAAGCGCGGCCCAGCTCAGTGCCATCGCTGCCAAGCGTTCCGGCACTCGAGCCATGGCTGCCACAGACGCATGGCCTGTGTGAGGTGCGGTGGGGAGCATCCCGCACGGGAATGCCCGCGACCACTTGAGGAGCCAGCCACCTGCGCAAACTGCGGGGACCCGCATCCCGCTAACCACTCAGCTTGCCCTCAATTCAAGCAAGAACTGAGAAACAAGAGGGCAGGCACCGTAGCCCTCTCACAGCAGCGAACCACGAGGACGAGGACAGTACTACCCGCCGCCCCTGTGGCCACTCACACGGTTCCAGCAGAAGCACAGGCCACCACTCTGATGGCACCAGCGAATTCCCCCATTGACAGAGGGTTCAGGAGGAAAAACAGAGGACAAGGGAGGAAGAACCGGAGGAAGGATTCCCCCTCCCCCCCCAAACCAACAACGGCGCAACCAACATCTGCGCTGCCAGCACCCCCAACCACTTCGCAGCGACCAGACCTGTCGTCGCACCAGCTCCAAGTACCGCTACCGGATCACAGCGGTGCTCACACATCTCCATAGACCGGGCCATCGACTCCCTCAGGGAGGTCCTCTTCGCCCTGAGGGAGGGCCGAGACCCGGTCCAAACTGTGCTAGATGCCATGACGCGCCTCATCATCACCAATGGCTGAATTACGGGTGTTATATTGGAACGCCGCAGGCCTCCGCCACCGCTTGCCGTTTCTTCGCCATCTCCTCAGGGACCATGCCGTGGACATCGCACTCGTCAATGAGTCGCATCTCCTCGCCACTCATTCCGCCAATTTGCCAGGATACGATGTGCTACGACTGGATGCCACGACTGACAACCCCTACAGGGGACTGTTAGTTGCAGTGCGCCGCGGCACTGTTCACAATCCGCTGCCAGATCTCGGCACCCAGTCATTCCAAACCCTGGGTGTCGAGACATACCTCGGTACACATGCCATCAGAACTTATGCTGCTTACCGCCCGGGAACCAACGGCAACGCCCTGCACTTCAGCGAACCGCACAAACTTCTCGACAGTTCCATCCCTACAATGGCCGCCGGAGACTGGAACGCCAGACACCCGGCGTGGAGATGTCTCTCCACTTGCACCACCGGCCGACGCCTTTACGAAGATGCGGTACGAATGGGATACGAAGTGGTGGGACCTGACGAACCGACCCGTCACTCCCAGATCGCCTCTCACCAATCCTCGACCATTGACCTCGTGCTACACAGAGGTCTGGATGGAATGGTGCTCGAGACACTCCCCGACGCCTTTGGCTCAGACCACCAGCCTGTCCTCATCACCCTTGCGGGCAGGCTGACCGTGGCCAGAGGCCCACCGCCTGGCGGACGTATCTCCTGGGAGGATTTCGAGACCCATCTCAGCACGCAGAGGTTCCCAACAACTGAGCCCATCAACGACTCCAACGACATTGACCGCCTAGAGGCCAAAATTACCTCGGCCATCCGGGAATCGATGACGGAGGCTACGCTGCCAGCCTCTCCACGCAAGCTACCACCTATGCCTGCCCACATTCGCAGCCTCATTGAGCGGAAACGAAGGACCCGTACCAAGTGGCAGCGCTCACGGGATGAAGACTGAACTGAACCGGCTTATAGACGAGATCCGGGAAGCCCTCACGGAGTCAGCGGCCGAGACTTGGGAGCGCCGCATCAAGGAGGCGGACTCGGACCAACCATCTCTCAACCGACTCTGCCGCCAGTTGACCAAGAGGCGGCCCTCCACCCATCCGCTCTACCACGCAGATGGCTCCCTTCGCTATACTGCCGAGGAAAGGGCTGAGATACTGGCGGAGCACCTCACCGATATCTTCCAGGCCAACGTTAGCGACCGCCCACAACACCACGCCAAGATCGAGGCTGACGTCCACGCCTCGCTGACGTCACCACCACTACCTCAGCCTGCGCCGCCCTATTTCTCGCCATCAGCTGTGAGGAAGGCGGCCTCGAAATTGAAGACCAGAAAGGGCGACCCGAGCGCGGATGGCGTAACTAACGGGGCGCTCCGACACCTGGACTCTACGACCATCACTGCACTCACCAGGCTCTACAAAGCCATTCTACGCCTGGGATATTTCCCCCAGGCGTGGAAAGAGGGCCTGGTGGTGATGCTGCCAAAAGCGGGAAAGAGCCCACGCCGACCGGAGAACTATCGCCCCATCACGCTCTTAAGTGCGGTGGCGAAGCTCTTCGAGAAACTCTTTCTCACGCTACTGCTGCCACACATACCCCGAGAAACGAGCAATACGGTTTCCGTAGCGGACATTCCACCACCCTACAGGTGGCCAGGGTAATTCACCACGCCACACACACCCAAAACAGGAAGGAGAGTGTCTCAGCAGCCTTCCTGGACGTGTCACAAGCATTCGACCGCGTGTGGCACGCCGGACTCCTGCGCAAGGTGTTGAGCGCCGGCACACCACACCATGTCGCGCTCACCCTTGCGAGTTTCCTGGAACATAGGACATTTCGCGTTCGAGTGGAGAGTGCTCGGTCAAGCAACCACTCGATCGCCGCAGGAGTCCCCCAGGGCAGTACACTGTCCCCGGCCTTGTACAGCTTATACACAGACGACATCCCGGGAACCTTACTGGCGCTCTACGCCAATGACGTGGCGCTGATGACGACATCACTGAATCCCAAGCACGCAGCCACGAAACTCCAGCGAGCACTCGACCTGCTGCCTGATTGGCTGGCGGAGTGGAGGCTCACACTCAACATTGCAAAAACCCAGGCAATCAACTTCGGTCCCCACAAGCGACATCCTCCTCCGCTGACCCTCTATGGCCAGCAGGTCCCCTGGAGCAACAAAGCGACCTACCTTGGGGTCGTCATTGATAGGCGCTTGAACATGGTGGCGCACGTAAGAAAGGCCACCCAAGCGGCGAGAGCTGCGCTGACCCAGGCCCCATACTGCGTCAAGAACATGACGCTGCACCACGACCTCCTCCACTGACTCCTTGTGCAATGTATTCTGGCAAGGTCTCTGGAAATTGTATAAATGAATTAAGGTGATTATGTATGTATGTGTGGGTGCAAGTGAATTTTTTATACCAGAAATTATGAATGTTGTCAGTTCCAGGAGACTTCCAATT
>DWMY01002727.1:0-11276 GCA_018249775.1 Heliconius hecalesia formosus
ACCTTCCTCCAGTATCTTTGATACTGTGTTTTCGAAGGTCAACCGAGGTCTCCCCCTACCTCTCTTACCACTCACTTTTCCATCATAAATCTTTTTTGCCATTCTTTCATCACTCATTCGTTCGACGAGCCCAAACCAGCTGAGCACGTTCTTCTTCATTCTCACCGTGACATCCTCGCTAGTACCTGCCATTCTGTGTACCTCTTTATTGCGGATTCGATCAGCTAAGCTGACTCCGCATATCCTACGAAGAGATCGCATCAGCATTCATTAAACTTTAACAGATTATATTATTATACTTAAACATTTCTTTGAGGATTAAAGACACAGTTGATTATTATTATTTGAAGTGTATAGCGCTATAATGACGGAAGTGACAAGAACGTCAGCCGGGTTTCCTAAAAAACCTCGTTTTCCTTATTTTTTAAGTGTTACATATTGCTAATTTCTATATGGAAGCATGAAATTCTTGTGAAATATACTCGTAATTGGCTCTAGTAATTCATCACATTGTTATTGGCGCATCAATGCATCAAGTGTGCAGGGTAGTATTTACTAAATTTGATTTGGATCGTAAATAGCACATTAGGTTGACGTATCGTGGTGCAATTGGTAAGTATATGATTCGATTTCGGATATTGCGGGTTCAATACACAATCAGAGAAAAGTATGTTTAACGATATCTTTTTGCACTAATAAAATAAATTATGGCGTAGGACTTCAGCAAGAAGTGTTGTAACATTAAGTAAAAGCTTTTTTTTGTTGTTTAGTTTCTTTGATAGGGATCAAGTACACATATATTCTTACTAGTTTTTCTCGTAATCTTACTGCCAATAAAGAATTTATCATATATAAGGTAGGCAGAGGTAATCTAGTGTTAAGGCATCCCGTTCCCCACTTTCCTTTGAATTTTTCGAGGCATTGCTTATTAAGTGGCGGAACTCAACTCTGGAAAATTTATTTTATTGAAATAACCGAAACTTGAGGTATTGTATTATCAATATTGTCTTTAAAATTATAATATTATTAGAATACAAAAGTAATTCAGATTCTAGCTAGAGCAAAATAAGTTTTTATGTTGTTTTTTTTAATTAATTTATGCCTGCGTCATAATTGTTACTTACAACCACGAGTACAAAGAGTTCAGAGTAGGTACAGACAGCTACAATTTTCGTTAATCGTTTTCATATTGAAACTACACTTTGCGCCACAAAATGTTGTATTTAATTGTTAGTATATTTGTTTAAAATGATTGTACTATCATATTCCATTAAATCTTTATATTTTTAATTAAATTAAAGTGTTCTCATGGGTTAGCATTTTCATTGTTAGATTCGATCACTGAAAAACGTAACATAGAAAAAGTACATTTAACTTTAGCGCATTTTTTTTGCTTTACATAGATAATTTTGTTGCTTTTAATAATGATTTAAGATAGTTGAAAGTGAGGCCAGTCGTAGCGCAGGAGTGTGCCTGTAAACGCAACTGGTTTTGGGCTCGATCCCCACTTGAGGAAATTAAATATTTATTTTAATTTGTATTTTCATTTCTTCGCTTTGATGGCGAGGCAAAGCGTGGCGTTCTGTCATTAAAAAACGCTATGAATCAAGAATTCGGCGGAAAGTGGGGAACGGAGTGTCTTAATACTAGGTTCCCTCTGCCTACCCTGCTGTGTGCGGGATACAGCGTGATTTTTTTTTTATGATACTTGAAAATGTCTCATACTTATTGTGAATGTGATAACAGTTCCAGCTAAAAATTAGTAATAGATAAATATTCGTAGGTGTGGCGTACTGAGGTCGTTATTTATGTAAAGTTGACGTAATATGCGTCAATTACCTACGTACATATTTCGTATTTAATAACTCAATTACATACTTACGTTTCGCGTTTTTTATCTCGCAAATTACAACTATTTTGAATTTTCGACCAATTGACTGACCAGAAACATAGTTAAAGTTTTAGAAACTGTTGTAAGGCAGAAAGTAGGTATAAGTTCGAAACCTACAATCGTCGTGTGTAATTAGACACTTTTTAAAAAGTCAAAAAATTATGACGTCATTATTTAGTATTATATGATTATGTAAAATTGTAAAATGCTATTTTTTAGCTTACCGCAAAAAGCAAAATAGGCAGAGGTAGTCTGGAAACTTAGTGTGTATACACTGTTTCCATTCCAGGATACTTCCGTTCTCCACTCTTCGCCAAACTCTCGAGGCATTACGTGTTGAGTGGATGAATTTAACGGCGCACTTGCTTTTTTACCAGAGCGGACAAATAAAATATTAAATATTTCATTCTGCGAGTAGGAATCGAACCCACAACCGTCACGTTTACAGTCTACACGCTTGTCCCCCTGCGTCAACAATTTTTAACAACAAATAAAATTTTATTCTCAAATATATTTGATATAAAAAATAGTCATCAAAACCCAAATCAGCACTTCACAGGGCTGACTTAGACAACGTGGGCAAAAATTACTGGCACGAAACTTTTTCACCTAATGGATATTTATAACAATAGGGTGTAGGAAGTTGTTAATTACACATACTATCTTAATAATATTCTTGAATTAATCTTTACAATATTATTTCTTTTTATATTTCATGTTTTTGAAGTGCATGTGTTTAAAATATCAAATCTGACGTCGATTGCGATTCATGCAATTTATTGATATTTAAACATTTACTACTATTTGGTATCAATTAAAAGAAGGAAAAATGAGGATACTTTTTAAATACGTCATTCAAAAGTTTATTCATATAAAATTTTAATAAGAAATCAATTGAAAGTTACGACTTGTGACATAT
Source organism: Heliconius hecalesia formosus (assembly GCA_018249775.1). NCBI lineage: Eukaryota > Metazoa > Arthropoda > Insecta > Lepidoptera > Nymphalidae > Heliconius > Heliconius hecalesia. The sequence goes on from DWMY01002727.1 coordinate 2,811, forward strand.
TTTTTTTATGAAAAAATACAAAAACACGAATACTCGCTGAAACAGGGAAAATAAATTTACCCGAGCATTTTAAACCGCGAATATGTTATTTGAAAAAAAAATAATGTTTTATTTTTTTCTTTCAATGCCCAATATCTCAAAAACGGAAAAAGGGGTAAAAGTAATAGGAAACTATCTCCTCTCTCACTGTATCAGTTTGTCTATCGATCAACCAATCGCTCTGTATAAAACTATTATTAATTTTATACATATTTTGCTTCCACCTGTACCTAAATGCGTACGTATATTACTCAGAAATCCAAATAGTGTAAACAGATTCTTACCGAAGTTGCTTCAAAACAATCGTACATTTTAAATTCTTATTTAACATTATGGAAACAGTAATTTCAGATAATATCGTAATTTATTTAGGTCAAGGCGTTTTTTATTCATGGTTAACGTTCAAAGCCGAGATGTTAATTAAGTGAAGTGTTTTTTTTAGATTTAATTATAATATGATCCTTGTTAGTATATCACTAACTTACCTATACCTACTTAAATTTATATTTCCGCTCTGGTGTCGAGGAAAAGCGCGGCGTTGAGTTCTGTCATTCAACACGCAATACCTCCAGAATTCGGCAGAAAGTGCGGAACGGAGTGTCTTAACACTAGGTTCCCTTTGCCTACTCTGCAGTGTGCGGAATACAGCGTGAAGCTGTTAGTATATCAGCAGGTAGGGTCTAAAATTCGCCGGTAAGTGTCGAACAGAGTGTCTTGACACTAGGTTACTTCTACCTACCGTGCTATATGCGGGATAGAGCATGAAGCTGATTTAATTTAACCTGTGCCTTAACAATAGTGTTGAATGTTGATTATTGTTTTAGTACCTAATGCTACAATAAAATACATTATAGAAAATAACTGCGGCATCACCGCATCTACAGCTAACTACAGGGCGGCTACGACACGTACTTACTATAAATCTTTAGTACAGAACTTATATGGCAATAATTAATTATTTCTATCAAATATAAATTCGAAATATTATCTTACTTAACATTTTTCTACGCATTTTACTATTTATAGCTACACTCGGTAGAAGGAACTTATGGACAACCCGTTATCCACTTTGCGCCGAAATTTAAGCAGGGGAACTCAGCTCCTTGCTTCGTCACCACACCAGGGCGAAGGAATGAAAGTATTAAATATTTCATTCACCGGCGTGGGAATCGAACCGACAACCATAGCGTTTACAGTCACATGATGTGCCTCTGCGCCATTACGGCCACTTTTTTATGCATGTCATAAATATGTATATATTTTGTTGAATTGTGAAAATCACGAAATGTACACGGAAAATTGTTATCTTCTTTCTAAGATCAGTCTAGACGCTAACACACGATGCTGTTTAGAATTAATAATATTTTCATTAAAATAATATCGTGTGGAGGTGTAACGGTAAATGTGTTCGTTCTGTGAGAATTGTGAAGAACCGTAAATAAAATTCGTAATATTACTTAATTTTTATTTCACTTATTTGGCGACTTATATTAAATTATTACAAATTCTTTTGAAATTTTAAAAACAAGTAATGTGTTTTAAAAGGTTTCATAAATTTTTGTACCTAAATATTGAAGTTAAAACACTATTAATTTAAAAATATATATTATTTAAATTAATTAAAAGATTAAAATGTCACGTATGTTAATCTGATTTTTTTTTATATTTAATATATATTTTGATTCATTGGTGAGAAAATTTTCTTTGCCTATTCTGTAAGATGCACGAAAAAAAAGGAATCCTAAGAGCCTATTAATCGAAATCCCAGGAGAGAAACAATATATTGATATAGTCTATTAAATAAAATAAAATAAAATAAAAATCGATTTTGCATTTTTTTACACTTTCGAATGGTATAAAAAAGAACGAGTAGGGAACATAACGACAAAACCATATTTAGCATGTTTACACTATAAGCTGACAATATAACACAGTTTGTTCCATTTTAACATCCACATCACATTGTTCTCAGGTAAATACGAAACGTTGGTGGACGACTCGCTCCTGGCACTTCACACTATCAACGCGTCGCACGTACAGTTCCCCCGTCTGGCGCGCACCTCTGGCACCGCTGAGAAACTGCGCAAGTATTTCTCCCAACTCGACCTACCTCTCATAAGGAAATTATATAAACTATACAAATACGATTATAAAATATTCAACTATGATCTAGAAAATATTGTTGGTTTTGATCTGGGATAGCAGTTAAAATTATTTTTATATGAGAAATGTTCTAAAATGTTTTGTTTTATGAATGTTAATGTCGTAAGAGCTTTAACATTTGTGACTTCACGAACGTGCCTTAACTAAGCTATAGAAGTAGCTTTTAATTGCCAACATTTTATTACCCTTTTTATAGTGTTGTCTCAATTTTGAAACCTGACTCAATTTGCTAATTAGGTTATAGTATAAGTGTCGCAATGCATAATGTTGTCGTGTGATATTGCTATTGTTAGTTTGTTTAACAAGTGTATGTATATCTGTCATGTTTTTTAACAGTAGCAACATCGTGTGAACGAAAATATGGTTCTTATTATTTGAACGTTAATGATCAATATAGTTAATTTATTAGAATTTAGCAAATTTGAACGGTAAATTGTATAGATTTTGTAAGTTTCTATTAATTAAATTATTTTATATTAATGAAACTCATTATGTATAGTTACTGTTTTTATAATCGAATATAACTCTTAACACATTATTCCTAGATGCAGGACGAGAATAATAATGTCTAACTATAGCCATTTTACAAATTAAAAAAATACTATAAAAACGTTCATTTGAAAATTAAAGAACCTATATATTGCGTCATATTTATATAGTAATATACCTCTTATACGGCGGTCATAATAAATCAATCCTTATATTTTATGACTCCACCCGCCTCAGGTCTTATTTCTACAGAGGAGTTTTTTTTCTTCAATTATTATATAGCATAAGTAACATCAAAATTATATATTGCGTCTAATATTTTTTCTCTTGAACTAAGACCTTGAATGACTTTGAAGCTGGTTTGGACTATCTTGGTAACATGTCAAATGTTTCTTTATTTATTGATGGCTAAAATTTATTATATATCTGCTATTTCTACAAAAATTAAGAGTTTAAGCTTGAATTGTTGGAATTTCGTATTTGTACTTAGTACTTTTTATAAATTTATTGATCGTCAAAACCGATGTTTGGTTATAAAATATTTTTTAAAATGTATAAAAATAAATGTAGCCTAGGGAAAGCCTAGAACTCTGGAGCTTAATTTTACTTTAAATATTTTATTTATTATTTAAATCACATATCCTAGCGAGTACTAAAACATATTTCTGTATCTATAGAATGCCTTGAAACAAATAATTATTTGTACTTGAAGGATTTCGAGATTATTTAAATAAATTACTAATATAAAAAAAATATATATGTTTATATTCTTTGACAATTTGGTCACACTCACAAGTATGTAATCTATATCGTTGTTTATATATAAATCAAATCGAATTGTAACCTCATTACATTATAAAAAATATGTTGATGAATAAATTTAATATTAAAGTATCAGAATAATTAAATGCAAATAAATTAAATAAGATAAATTAATTATTAAATAAGGTAAAATAGAATCTCATGACTTATATAATATTTTGAGAAGGTCACTTATGTGTCTAGATAATTATGAAAAATACAAAAGTCTTAAGCTTATGATATTTAATATAATACATTTTAGAAACTTTAAAAAAATTGATATTGAAATCGATTATGTAGACGTTTCTGCCCAATCTCCCCTTGCACTTTAAATGTAATTAATATGTATTCTGATATTTTTGGTAAGTTACACAATTTTGCAAAACGTACATATTTTTACTTTAATTAAGTATAAATATTATTTAAAATATTTTTGATGATATTCAATATTTTTGTCAAGTTATCAGTTATTAGTTATTACTGTTGAAGTACTAATCTATAGGTGCAATGCATAAAAAAACTTTCTAGGTTAAATTATTTACACGTGTTGATTACATCATTTAAAAATACGAATCTACAATATTTTCCTAATCTTTTTTTTTCGCACATATTGTTTTTTAATTTATTTTAAATTGCTTATATTCTTATAAAAACCATTGATGGTATATCAATGGTTTGTATTAAAATATGAGCTGGATAGTAATTACTTGTTTATTTTATTGGTCTTCTTTAATTTTTAAGAGATATTGCTATCGTCGTCGTTATTTTCACGCGTTTTCCCCTTCTAGTAGACAGTATAATAGAAAAGTAGATTTAAATAACTCCACTTTTCGCCATTTTAGATGTGTTACGTGCTGGTATGCGGACAATTAAATATAATGTGGTCTCGGAACCATCATCACCAATAAAATTATCATTTACATCTGTGAAACACTTTTTCTTTGGAATATATTGTAGCTATACACGATCTTTATATAAAGATTTTTGTTTTCCAAAAAAAAAGTGTAATATTTTAATCTAGTAGTTCATGTTACGTTTAGTATTTAAATTGTTAGTTGGTTTGAAATTTACATTAAAACAAAGACGTGTAAAGACTTTTTAAAGATTAAATACAGTTTGTCCTAGGTAAACATTGCTATCGATCTATCGATTATATATTTGATTTATACATACGCTGCTGTCCTGCGATTTTTTTTTTAGATTTATTGTATTAGTCACAAGGTTGTATGTAGTAAGTCAAAAAACCTGGTAATACATCGTTTCAATCTCTAATCATCCACCTATGTTATAACATAAGAATAATAATAATAGGCTTTATTTTGAATCTTATACATTGCATAATTTAACCTGACATGAGATACTATATATTTATTTAACTTATTTTAAAATAACAGTAAAAAAAGATTATCATTGCATTTTATAGTTGTCTGTTCTCGCAATTAAAAATTCAGATAACTGTCGAGCTAAAGTTCAAGGTGTATTATTCAATAATTATTAAATTGCTTAGCATCGTATTAAGATAAATAAGTATTGTCGGTTCTAGAATGACTACTTGTTATATAATAATGTGAAGATTTATGCATCGGTTTTTATTTATTATGATTCAAACTCCTCCGCAGGGATTGGGCTGAAAAGAGTTGTAGGTGCTTTACCCAGTTGTCCCCTTTCCTCGTGTTTTTGTTTTTATTTTGTCTTTAACTTCTATTCTTCTATATTTTATTAAAGTACCATTTTTATTCGTATTCATTAAAAAAGTGACTTTTTAACTGGCGTTTCATACAGAATTTATATTTTAAATATAGCATTATTCGTTTCATTTTGGTATGTATACTAGACTACTCAGACTACACTAAAACTGCGCTAGGACGGTATACAGTAAATGAATATTTCATTACAATATTTTCTCTCTAGTAGTGAGTTATCGATGTTGACACACGACTTGTCGGTCGGTTATCAATCCGGCGCTGTACGATTGTAATATCATGCACCTATTTCCATTTAAAAATGTATTTTACATTATTTATTGATTACATTATTCATTGTACTACAAATAATTTCAGTTTGTAGAAATTTATCATAGAAAGGAAGATGAGTCCACGGAAAAAGCTTATTATCAAGTTCTAGCAAAATCTGAACACTCGATGTCTTATTCTGAATTATTTTATATGATCGTGAGGGTTTCAACTGCTTTTTAAAATTGATATTAGTTTTTAAAAAAAATATATTTTTTTTTAAAACATCCCAGTGATCATGGACGTATCTAGAGATATTTTCTAAGAAAAAAAATCGAGCTTCTTTGACCCCTTCCGGGGAAGGGGTCAAAGAGCTTCTTATCACCGCTGGCCATATTTTTGAGCGATCTCACTATATAGGGCACATAGAGAACATGTCAGACATTTAGCTATTTTACACCAACTTTTACTTAGAAATTATTAAATTTAAAAGGCAGTTCTGATATTATGTTTGCAAAGGTATTAAAATGTGATGTTGCGAAGTTTCGATCTTCTTCACTCCTAACCCCAAACGTGTGACATAATTTATTAGCAATCCATATACAACGAAGCTAAAACTAAATTTCAATTAGAAAAATAAATACATGTATAAAAAAGCATATATAAAGTTCATTTACCTATTACGATTTAATTGCATTAGATTCACCGTTATTCATTACACATGAAGTAGAATTCTCGTAGCTTGTTAGATATGTTACGTTATTTTAAACGTTATCAGAGTAGAAAATAACGTGTATTTCTATAATATAATATGTATAATAATTTTATAATATTTTGTTGTATTGATTGATTAATTTTGTCTGTAGAATTATTTTTGTGTATAGAAAGAACAATACACCATCATATTGAGGCAGTCGTAGCACAAGCGTGCATATGTAAATGCGACAGTTGTGGATTTGAATCCCACTCGGGGTATAGAAGTATTTATTATTTTCATTTCCTCGCTCTGGTGAAGAGAAAATGCGCAGCTTTGAGTTTTGTCACTCAACATACAATATGCGTGTAACTAAAGTGTCTTAATGGAAACGGAGTGTCTTAACACTAAGTTCCCAGGTTTCCCGTGAATACAGCGTGAAGCTAAAAAAAACTGTAGACTATAAAGGAATTATAGTGTCTCGATATCGAATGGAGAAACATGAATGGGAAACGAAGTGTTTTAACAGTCGATTCTCTCTGTCTGCCCTACTATAACTATAAGGGTAAAAGTGTAAAGATTAGATAGACATATTATTTATTGTGTATATGTATGATTATATTAATAATAATTGCTTTTACTAATAAATATGTTATTATCAACATTATAATTCTTGTATATTTTTAATAGTTAATTGTTAAACTATTCTCTGCATTAATTTGAGTAAGAGTGAGTAGAACATTAAAAAAATACATATATATGTATGTATTTTTTAAAGCATTTTCGTAATATAAGTACTCACTACGTCAATAATAATAGATTAAGATAAAACAGAGTGTTAAGTCACTAAATTTGACACTACAAAAGTGGAATAAATATTTATACATACATATGTTTATATCGTCCAATATATACAGCCTTTAAATATTTTATTAGTAATTAATATGCAATTATTAATAAGCAAGTACTTATGATAATAGCTGAATGTTAGCTAAAGATAATATCCCAAAGCTCCCTGTGATAATAAACTCAGTACATTTATTAATATCGCTTGAATCGTCCGTTTGTTTTGTTTAATGTATGTTCTAATTTTAAATCAACCATTTCATTGAAATTAATATTTAACTTAAAAATGAATACTTTCAAATTTATTATTAAATTGAATGTTCTGTTTTCGAAACCATTCCATTATTTAATTAAAAATGAAATTGTAATATTACTAATTTTTTTTAAATAAAACCTAAAAATATTTTTTTTATTTTAATTCCGTTTTATAACTCTTTCATTTTTAATTGTTTTAGTTATTCTATTTTTGTATGAAAAGTACATGTTTTTTATAGTTTTAAGTACTTATGTATAAAATATAGATATTTTTTAATATTACTTCGTTATTCTTTAGTAGGTACCGTTAATCTGAGATGTTTACTAAAGAATGATGTGAAATTGTCACATAATGTGATTTAAATAAAGGAAATGGTGGTAAAGTATATGTTTTATTACCCATACTCACCCTTCGTCGTTCTTTTAATGAGTATTAATGTTTTTTTAAAAAGATGGCGGATTTTATTTAAAACATTTTTCTTTATTACTGAGTTTTTTCATTTTATTCGAAATCCTATACTCTGTACCTATGGTTAACATTTTTTTTTGTATAAAATAGTTAATTAATATAGACGATTTAAATGTTGATTATTAGAAAAAGATGAAGTTTTTCTTGGAATACACTTTTATTTAACCTGTTTGCATTTTTTGTTTTTATACTACGCTAAAATAATTTGAACATTTTTTTATTTATTTGGAAGTTCAGTTTTAAAATATCTGTTTTAAGATACAATAAAGACATTACCAACAATCATTCAAAAAATCAGCTTCATGCTGTATCCCGCACGCAGTAGGATAAACAGAGGGAACTTAGTGTTAAAACACTCCGTTCCTCATTTTCCCCCGAATTCTGAAGGCATTACTTGTTGAGTGACGGAACTCAGAACCGCGCTTTGCCTCGACACCAGAGCTAAGAAATCAAAATATACATTTAAATAAATATTTTATTTTGTCGAGCATACTGGTGGCCCTGCGCCACGACTGGCCTCAAATATATATATATCTCTTCAATTACATTATAAGTTATAACATCTAATATTTAAATCGCCTCTCATAAAATGAATGTTAACCTACTTTAAGAGGACTTTCATTTAACGAAGCTTGATATTCGAGTCCTTAGGTTTTAAAATATATGAATAAAATACTAAAATACAGTTAAGTGGAAAAAGCTGTATGATGATTCACTACTTTCCCTGTTTACAACTGTTGTGGATACCCCAGGTGAGT
>DWMY01002728.1:0-11276 GCA_018249775.1 Heliconius hecalesia formosus
AAAAAAATATCCCACGACAGCGTATGTCTATCTTTTATGGTTGACTCACAAAATCATATTAGAAGTCATTATAGTTGTCAATCAGTTCTGCTTATTAAATCAATAATCACGTATTTTAAGCGGGCGAAGCCGTGGGCGGGCCGCTAGTCACAAATAAATTGATAGTCTTGACAATAAAACGTCTAATGACAACGCCAAGGCTACTTTAGGCCCAAGGGGCCACTGCATTCTCCATATGGGATTTATCACTGTACAACAACTACTGTGGGGGCTTCCATTTCACAAGCTATAATCTCCCCGCGCTCTTTATCATTGATGAGGACTAATCTGCCTGACTTTCACCGCTTTGGAATTATAGCATGAGCTCTAAAAGCAGTAAATAGCTAGCTAGCCTCAAATAGCTAGAGTAATTATGCGTGATTACTCAACAGATGATCTCGGGGCAAAATTCCACCCCCAGACTCGAGTCCTGGTTGATTGTGTCCTCCTCCAGCGGCTCTGATATGATCAGTAAATAATGGTTCAAAATTAAACTGGTTGGTGCTCAGAAGATTTCTAACTAAAATATGTAATTTCGTGTTAAGTGAAACCCTCGTAGCGAAAAATGTGATATAAAATGATATGATGAAGTTATTTATTTAATGTATTTGACAGTATGAGAACATTTGCTTATATTGTAGAGTATATGTACGTTTAATGGCAATACGCTCTGAGGCATAAAATAAATATAAGTTTTATATATATTATAAAATACCTTAAATGTAGATACATTTAAGGTAATTCACGTTAATTTGATGTATATTAAATACAATAGTAATGTTACATACATATGTTATTATATTCAATGTACATCATTTCAGATAAAATCTTTTACGTTTTTCTCGATACGTAGGTGAGCGTATATGAGTGGTTCTTCTTGAGAAACCTTTTTTCGATGGAGTCCATTTCATTCGATAATATATCAATTGAACGACGCGACGCGCCTTTAACAATTTTTATAAAATGTCCTATTTTGATAACGTTTATAAAGCTTCATGATAGAGTTTCATTATAAAATTAAATTAATTGTTTGTAACTTTGAGAAACAGAAAACATCTTTTAGAAAGTTTAGCAGACAGTGGCTTATAAATATCAATATTCAATTAAAACCCAATTAGAGAGAAGATTAATGTAAAATGCATGTTCATTCATATATTTTAGAGCTAGTGTTTTTGAATAGCAGTAGTCATTGTAATATGGACAATATAAATAATGCATAAATATATAAAAAATACTATCCGTCACATGTTCTGCTCGGCGGGTGAAGCTGAGCGAAGCTATGTTGCGCAATGTAATAAAAAAAAATAAGAAGTACTTAAAATAAAATCAGCTTCACGCTGTATCCCGCACACAGCAGGGTAGGCAGAGGGAACCTAGTGTTAAGACACTCCGTTCCCCACTTTCTGCCGATTTCTGAAGGCATTGCGTGTTGAGTGGCAGAACTCAACGCCGCGCTTAACCTCGACACCAGAGCGAAGAAATGGAAATATAAATTTAAGTAAGCTTTTGATCTCCTCGAGTGGGGATCGAACACAACCAGTCGGTTTTACAGTCACACCTCGTGCCGCTGCGCCACGACTGGCCTCTACTTAAAATAAAATGACTCTTTAAAACTGACATATAGCGTAACTCTATAGGACACATTTTGACCATTTCCTCAAAAACTACAATTACAATGATCACCTTCGCTACTTCGCAATCGCAATTGACTACTTCGCTAGTATCACCTTGTCGTCCACAACGTTCCTGAAGAATTTCGTTTCTGTACGTTTATCTGCTTAGGTGGAATATCATTACAACGAAACATACTTTTGACTAGTAAGCTTATACTAGCAATAACTTTTAGATATATTTTTTTAGCTTCACCTTTTTAGAGAGAAAACCTATAATTTAGACACCTTGTTCTTCGCCTCAATTTATATTAACACATTAGGTGCTGAGAGGTGAAACTCAACGTATCTTTTAGTTTATATTATAAAGTTCACACAACAACTTAAACATGTACAAGCACGCACGTTAGGAAGTAAAATAATGTAGCATATTTTTTCAGTCAATTTAAATTTATAATTGAAAAAAAAAACACAGTTAAAGCTAAAAACCAAGTTTGAGTAAAAATAATCTGTGGAACAAAAAAATTATGGCTTATTTGGTCATCACAGATTTAAAAACCTAAAATTTTGTGTTTATAAAGTGTATTTAAAATATTAACAACGTTCTATAACACTTGAGGCCACATTATGCTTATTATGAGTATTTTTTTTAAAAGTTAGAGTTGTAAAATTTCATTATTTACATTTTAATACTATAATTCTATATTTTTTGGATTTACCTACAATGCTAATTTTCACATGAATTTTTGAACTTAAAATTTTAAAGTTTAAAAATTTTACATTACTGTCCATATCCACAAAAAAAACCATAAAAAATCTATCAAATGGTAGAAAATGTATTCACTATGTGTTTTAATCGGGCAAATCGAAAAAATATTTTCAAGATGAAAATAAACTTACTAAGTTTATTACGTAAATTGATTCAAATTGAATCATCCGCTTATCTCTATTCGAGAAGAAATTATATTCAATCCGACGTGCTTATGCGAGTGACAATGGAAAATTTTTGTAATTTTAAAGTGCGTTAAAGTAGAAAATATTCCTTTAAAACTAACTATCGCATCGGATATTTAGTAAGTAGTTTTTTTTAGAAGCTTTACGCTATATCTTCCATAGTAGAGCAGGCAGATCTAAAGTTAAAGTCCTCGGTTTCTATCAATAGAGATTTATAGATTGTAAATTCTATATTTTGTTATTATGTATATAAAAAATTAGAATATGTTAAGATTAATTGTGATTTTTAACAAATAAAACCGATGTCTTACCGATAACCTCCTTCTTTTACAGAAGAAAGATTTTAAATTAGACCTCTGTTTTTATTTGCGGAATATAACCGAAGCTCTCATTATAAGAGCAGTGTAATATTTTGAAAGAAAAATATTCCAGTAATTGAAAAAATATATATATTTTCTAAATATAAATTGTAGCTTTAAGTAGTTATGTAATATGGCCGATTTCAAAACTCCATAAAAGGAAAAAATATTCAAAAGCAAAATAGTTAGTAAGTGGTAACAGTATACAGGAAGTACTTTTGCTATTGCCATTGAAAGCTATGTAAGCTTATGATGCGTGAATTTGTGCTTCGCTGGATAATATTACTCTTTGTAAATACGACGTTGTTTGCCACTTATAATCTCTATATATGCACTATATAACACTATAATACACTAGGTACTCTCTGCCTACCCTGCTGTGTGCAGAATACAGCGTAAAGCTGTTTTTTTTTTAAATAATTATTTGGCATAAACATTTATATATCAACATAAAACATTTAAATAAATTAACTGCGCCACGACTGGCCTTTTTCATTTATAAAAATTAATATAAAAAATAGATTGCCTTAATTTTATATGGAAACAGAAATAATAATACTCATAGGTACACCAACTTCAAGTAACAAACTTTCTAAGTCTTCACTTTTGAGTTTCATATGTGACTTATATGTTTATTTCATAGAAATAATTTTACGTATATGTACAAGTGAAATGAAAATGTTTTATTAGTAAAATAAATATTTATCATTGGAAAGAAAATAATATAATTTAAGATTAACATGAAACACTTCTAACTCTACGTATACCTAGGGATGTTTATGGATATACGATAAGTAAAGGGATAGTTGCCTGTTGCATTTCATGATTTTTTTTCATGTTTTATACACATACAACAATGTTTGTACTTTACCATTTATCTCAAACACATTTTAATCAATTAATCAGCTTCACGCTGTATCCCGCATATAGCAGTGTAGTCAGAACGAACCTAGTGTTACTAAGCATTGCGTGTTGAGTGGCGGAAATCAACGCCGGACTTTTGCATTGGTGCCAGAGCAAAGAAATGAAAATATTAACAAAAAATAATTCATTTCTTTAGTGGGCGTCGAACCTTAAACTGTCGCATTACAGTCACAAACGCAGTGCCCTTACACCACGACCGCCTCTAAAAACTCATTTTAAATTTACTTAAAGTTATTCGATATTGTACTAGATGTAAGGAAATATGATAGAATATCGTGAGACATGTCACACTAAGTGAGTGTTTCTGTGATTCCTCCAGCTGGAATTCAAGTCCGTAATCTACAAGTGCTACTGGAGTTTCTAACATATCCCATTAAACATTGATTACTATTATTAAAAATGTTAGTAAAAATAAGTATCATTTTTTTATTGTAAAATATGTTTAGGTATTATTATACACTATTATATTATATATTATACATTATATATTATATTCTATTATAAGTAAGTGGGCCCCATTCTTTTTCCCTTTTTACAATAACACTTTTATTAAATGGATATTAATATATAAACATACGTAATATGGTTTAGTAATTGAAAGAAAGCTTATTGGCAGGGTGCGTTGTACTAGGTGACGGTATTATAAACGCTCGCAGCGCTCATGGTGGCCAAAAGTAGAAAAAATGTAGGCTTTGCCACTTATTAATGTCAAAGCAATCTGTTCGACTTATCGTTTTACTAAGTTATTAAAAATGAGTCACAGCAGTTGCAGTTGTTCTACAATGCAACAAATACATTTATATGTAATAGATATATTTATAGCGAAGTATGTGATGCAGAAATACAAACAGAAATAGACAACTCAACTATTTATATGAAAAATTACAATTAAATTAAGAACAAAATATGTACCCCTAAAAAAACATACACAGATGTGGCGACTTCAACAAAAAAAAAAATATTTTACTGAGTTTTCATCTATCTGTAATGATGAGCAACTTATAGGTCTTGCAGGTGTAACATTCAACAATTTCCAATTATTATTAAAAACATTAGCAACCAATCACAATACAGTATTAATAGTATTTTTTTATTTTAATTACTTTTTTTTCTTAAATCACATTTCGTTTCGTTGACATTTTGATATTATTATAATAATTTATTTTCTATATTTATAGAAAATAAATTATTATAATAATATCAAAACTAGGTAACTACTATACTAACTACCATTAAATTAGATTTGTTTCCTTGTTTTTCAGTAAAACTACAACTAAAAAAGTAGTAAACAAATTCCGATATAACCAAAATAAAACACAATTTTGAATAGAGATTACTTACCTCTCTCAATTTGAATAACCAGAAATGATTTATCGACACTTATTCCACCCAAATCACAGTAATTAAGTAATATAAATAAATTTGAAAGTATTTTAGGAATATTTTCAAACAATCCCGCCATCATATGCATGCAAAGCGTCAGAGCCCACAAATTTGCGTACGCTGGATGGCGTTGTAGTCGTGCACGGTGCCAATAGAGTACTGTCGCTTCATAGCTTTCACCGAATTTATTTTAAAAGTTATCTTAAAAGAATTAATTTTAACTTACAACCTCAGTAATTTCTACATGTGTTTCATTTCTACATAGGTAATAAAATATCTCAATTAATCGATGTTTTTAATTATATTTGTATATATAGTATAGCAGCTACTATATAGTACTTAGTAATATTTATATGCATATATCCCTTCGGTGGGTTCTTAAGTTTTTTACGTGACCTTTTCCAGTATCATCGATACTGTAACAGTCAACCGAGGTTTCCTCCTGCCTGTCTTATCTCTCACTTTTGCTCCATAAATATTTTTTGCTATTCTTTTGTCACTCAGTCTCTTGTGCCCAAATCCACCCACTTTAGCACGTTCTTTTTCGATCTAATCGTGACATCCTCGCTAGAACACCACCATAAACATAGAATTCTTTTTTCAAAAATTTGTAGAAATAGAAAGTAGAAATGTCAAATAAACATGAAAAAAAAATAGATTTCAGCTTCACGCTATATCCCTCACACAGCAGGGTAGGCAGAGGGAACCCATTGTAAGACACTCCGTTCCCCACTTTCTGCCGAATTCTGAGGCATTGCGTGTTAAGTGGCAGAACTTCGCTCTGGAGCGAAGAAATGGAAATATAAATTTAAGTATATATTTAAAAAAAAAGAGATTTCATAGTAACAATATAAAGTTTATAATAATAGTTTCTTCATTTCAGTATAATGGCAATTATTACTTTGTATAATAGGCATAATGAATGTCGGCAACAATACCACATTGTCTAACGACGCCGTATTTGATACGAACGAGTTAACATTTAAAGAAACTTGTCTACGTAACAATAATTATTAACAATTATATTTAACAAGTCATAGAAGAAACAAAATAAATGAAAATTATTTATTGAAAATGATTAGAAACCGTTATTATTTATTGAAAATGATTTGAGGCCAGTCGTGGCGCAGAGGCACAAAGTGTGACTGTAAAATCGACTGGTTGTGAGTTCGATCCCCAGTCCAGGAAATTACCCAAAGAAAGCAATAGCGATGATCCGTCACCCCATTACATGATAAAAGTGTCATTATTTTTGTTGGTGTTTTTGGTATTCTATCTAACTTTCTACGATCTTTTTTCTAATTAGAATGTATGCAATCATTCGCTTGCATGTACGAGTTTCGGTAAGTTTCTGTTTTTATTATACTAACATTACTAGCGCGACTCGTTACCTTTTGCGTAAGTATTTTTTTTATAATATTATAATAATTGCTTATCTTTTTAGGCATAAATGGCTTAGATTTTAAATAAGCAGATTCAAGTCTATTTGCAAAGAGCAGATATTTCAAAATATTAGCGTTAAGATGTCATTGCAGTTCAAATTTTCCACGAGACTTAGCAATCCTGAAGGTAACTAAACAGACTTGCAAAATAACTAAACAGGAAAGATGTGCACTATGTCCATGTAAACAACAAAAAAGTCTAAACATCTACAGCCCACTTGCTATGAACACCATATAGATATTTACTTGAACTGCATTCAACCCAAAAAATTATACAAAATTATAGGTGCAATGTTATTATTATTTCCATGTTCATAATTGTATAAGTGATAGATCTCACAAAAAATATCTTTCATTTTCTTACACACTGCTGTCTTATTTCAGTTTAAAAATAAGGGGGTGCTGCGTCACCCTTGTTGCCTTTTCTGTATGTAAAAGTGCTACCTGTCGAAGGCTAAAAGTGTTTACTTTATTTTCTGCCAACTAATATTGTGATATGTGAGATGTCTGAAACAAAAAGAATCTACTTATATTTTTTATTTTGTTTTTTTCGTATTCTATGAATAAATACTTAAGTTATTTATGTTATTCACCCTATTTTGATATGTAAAAAATATGATAAAGTAGTAGCTAAATTGGAACTGGGCCGACAAAGTTACCAAACGCAATACTAGCAAGCTTTAATTTTATATATTTTATTTAAAAAACAAAAACGTTATACTAGCAAGCTTTAATTTTACATATTTTATTTACGAACTATTTTAAAACTCCCTATAAGCAGACCAATACGATGGCTCAATCATTCTCCCAGACAGAGATATAACTTTATTTGGAGCTACCTCTAAAGTGACTCCACTTTCAAGCTAGTGAGTACGCATACTGTGTTAACTAAATATTAGACTAATAGTCCTCAAAATTTTAGCTTTGATAAAATGACATAGGTCTGGCGGCCCTGGGATTTGGGCTATTATATTTTATTTATTAATTAATTTATGTCTTTTCAGAAAAGGTCATGTCATTAGTGGCATTTACCATTTATATTTTTTAGAAACAACTTTTAGAAGAAGGAGAAACATTCAAAAGTTGCTATTGAAGATCAAAGTAACATAATGTAAACAAAATAAAGTTTTTTTATGACCAATTATACAAAACAAAAGGCGAAATAGCTATTTGAGCTTTATTCGTTTCTTCCCAAGGGAGCTGCTTTTTCCTGGTGTCTGGTTTTTAACTTTAAAAAATAAGATGCTATACACCTTATTGAATCCACTTTGAATCACTGGAAAGAGGAAGGAAATCACTTCGTAAATAATTGAAAGCTGAATACATTTGGACTATTATTTTTGTTTACTTGTCTGAAACGATAAATAAATAGAGGGTCAGAAATAGACTGATACGTCAATGTAAAAAAATATCTGCCAATCCTACAAAATGCAAGAAATGCGAAAAGTCTAGTAATCTAGTAATACTAGATTTTATTAAGGCAGCTCCACGTCTAGAGATTTAACTCTAGGCTATTAAAATATTTTAACATTTAATTTTGTTTATTTATGAAAACTGTTTAACAAAATCAAATATCCCAGTCGGTGCTGAGGTAACAAACTTTCATCCCTCTGAAAGTCTATTGCTAATATTGTCCTCCCGAGAGACTCTTTTTCGAGTGTCGGAACAGGCGCGTCGTGTCTGTTACTTTCGTAGCTAAATCGATAAGTTCTTTACAATAAAAAAAAAATCAAACATAAAAAAAGAAATCAAAAATAAAATCAAAAATAAATAATATATAACAAAAAGTTTCCAATGATCAAAAGAAAACTGTGTATCTTTTTTTTAATAAAAAAAGTGTAATTTTTTATTTCAAGAATTTTTGCAACCTTTTAAATAAAAAAATTCACACATTCAAGTTTCGCTACACACTGTATGCCTCTGCCTACTCTAGAGTGTGCGGGATGCAGCGTGAAGCTGATTTTTTTTCTATTTCTTCCTTTAAACTAAAAAGTGCATATATAAATAGATACTACGTTATACATCCATAAAGTCCATAAGCTTTTATTTGAAACAGACTCATTGTTTGCAAACTAACTCCAAAGCCTAGAACTAGATGTTAGATGGACAATATGAAACTGAAATAAATTCCACGTAGATACCACAGCGTCCTTGTTGGAAAGGGTACGGTGAACGTGATTTTTGTTCATAAAAAAATTTCATATAAGCTTAATTTTTGAATAATCTGGTAAGATAAAATATGACCATCGTAGCGCACAAGCGTGCGGCTTTAAACTCGACAGTTATGGGTTTGATGCCCACTCGATGATATGAAATATTTAATTTTTCACGGTAACGCATGCACAGGCATTATATCCATATTGGGCTCATTGAATCTGTCATTCGTTTTACTTACGTTTTTACTTTAACCGATTTTCATTGGTTTAATACTCATTTGAGTAATCACCTCACTAATATATATATATATATATATATAATTATATATATATATAAAACATAAAAAAAACAAAAAATGTTAAAACACTCCACAGGCACCTGTATCTGTTAATGAAATACGTTATGTTGATAAAGTTCGTATTTCTATTTTCTAATATTACTATTATTATTATATTATTAAGAAATGTTTTAGAAGAGGCCGATCATGGTGCAGGGATGCAAACGTGCCAACCTCGTTATTTACGGTGTTTTTTATTTATGGCCAAAGAAAAAACGCTCGAGGAATAGTGACAGCCAATAACATTTTTTAAATTTAAATATATTATTCAAATGATAGTCTAGGTTTTATTTATGGAAAAGAAAAGGCAAACGAGCGTTCGGGTCCACTTACCTGATGGTAAGTGATCACCGCCGCCCACGATTCCGTGCAACACCAGAGGAGCTACAGGTGCATTGCCTGCCTTTAAGAATGGTTTGGCGCCGAAGCCTGGCATTACCTGATGCGAAACGCAGTGACATAAAGCGTTTCGCATCAGGTAGTTGTAATGTTGACTGTAGCTTCTCCGTATGCCACAGTCAACATTCGGAATGCATCCGTGCACTTAATTTCGTTCTTCACACAAAATTTGATACAGGTTATTTGATATTTTTTTTTGAATAGGTAAAAATCGAAGACGAGCCAAAGCAAAGCAGCTGTAAACAATTAACTGAACCTTCAGAACGCCACAGATAATCGAATTTGAATATACGTAACACGCGAAAATTCACATATTTTTTGAACACTCACTCGTCCCATTAAAGTCCCTTAAAAAATATGGTACTAAATGATTCTGGGGGCTTACTTTTTTTCAAAATTTCCGTGGGATCAGGATTAACGTAGGAACTACTGCGTCTACCGGTAAACATGTTCCCTCTATTAGTGAGCAAAAGCAAATAAAATTCCAAAAGGTTTAAATAACAATTTATTAAGCATATAATAGTATATACAGGATGGAAGAGGCAGCGCTCCTTTTACGGAAACCCATACCTAAAGAAATTAATCAAGATAACTCAACAATTCTTTTAAACATTTTTAAAGTGTTATTCCACACTTAGGAAAGAAAAATACTTAATTAGAAAAGGTATAAAAATTTGAACGCAGCGGGACTCGAACCCGCGCCTCCTGGAAACCGACCAGGCGCTCTGACCACTAAGACATGCGTTCTCGCCAAGCTACGTCGAAATTTTTATACGCTTGTTAGCATCTCTGTAACTTATCTCTGTAACTTATTTATGTTGTTAGCATCTCTGTAGGGAGATTTTTACAAATTTTCGCTACCCAAAGATTTTCAATTTTCTAATAATTCCTAGTAGAGTACAAAATAGACACGAATATTTCATAACATCTCATCTCAGTGACAAATATTCCGTATTCATATAACATATTTCACCTCACGTGTGACATTGACTCAACACGAGTATAGAATTACAGCAAAATTGAACAATATTCTGCTGAGATTTTGAAAGGAACCCAATATACGTTTTCTAGAGATAACATCTAGTATACTAGAAATACTACAAAAATATTTTAAATGTAAAGATATCATCTAGTATACTAGAAATACTAAAAAAATATTTTAACGGATAGACTGCCTGTGACCACGGACTACTGCAAAGTGTTCGAAACGTCGGGTTTCCAAAATGTATAATCTATATCTATATCTATATCTATACTTATAATAAATCTGTAGAAAAGTCGTTTCTGTACATTGAAAATATTTAAGAAAAAATTAGCCAGGGTGTTAAAGGATAACTAACAGAATCCATTTCTAACATTTTTGGAATTTTTGTCTGTTTGTCTGTTTGTCTGTTGTCTGTTTATGTGAACACGTATCACGTAAAAAGTACACAATAAATTTAAGCAACTTTTATACATAAAAATTACAAATAAATCAAGGTAGGTTTTAGTATAATACTACTAAAGATATAAGTATTTAAGTTATCAAGAAGTTTATATTTGACATATTAAAAAATCGATACAAGAACGCTATCTATTGACCAGTAGTAGGTACTAGCGAATCTTGATAACGCAAAAAACGTTCTGTGGAGTTAAACACTAATTACGACGGGCGGAATATTAATCATTTTAA
>DWMY01002729.1:0-11275 GCA_018249775.1 Heliconius hecalesia formosus
GGCCGCGCGGGCGACAGCGGCGCCGAGCGCGGCGACAGCGACGCCGGCGAGTACGCGGACCCGATGGACGACCCGAACGGCTTCGGACCCGATAAGTTACTAGATGGCTGTGGAATTATTATGTCTATAGACTAACTTAAACGTACTATATACTTTATTACGTATCTGAATCATGGCAGCAACAAAAGAATAATCACTATTTTGTCTCTGATGTACATTCAAATTATGACTAGTTGCCTTAATTTGACTTTTGTACTTACCTATGTATTTCTATACAATATAGAGTTACAAATTAATTACAATCAATATTTTCTCATATCTAGGTTACATAGTAAAGTACTCACGCTAAACATGGATGATGAGCCATTTGTGTAATTGTTGGTTGCCAGAGGTGGCAGAGGTGTCGAGTAAGCGTTGGACGGAATCCTGCTGCCGCTATATATTAAATCATTATTAGTTAAATATTTTATAAAAAATATTGTGGATTAAAAAATTTATCAGACTTTTAAAATATGCAAAAAAAATTGGAATCAAAATGAAGCTTGACGTCGACGGATATTTAAGAATGGATCTATTTACCGAAGACGTGACTTGAATATTATAAATTGTGCAAGTTATAAATAAACTTTATTATTGGTAATAGCTGTTCCCTTCTGTTCCAATTATAAATTATAGAGGCCAACGTAGCGCTATGGTCAAGCTAGTGTCTGATTCTAAGTGCGGTGATTGTGGATTCGATTTACTCTTGGGGAAATGATTATAATTTGATTATTTTAAAACCTGCTATATTAAAACAAAGGTCAGTGTTGAATTCCGTAGCGCAGCCCGCTATGTCTTTAATTTGGGCGGAAAACGGACAACGATAATTAATATAAAATTAATACAAGGCTCTCGTAGTATTATTCGAAAAAAAAAATAAATAAACATTATTAATTAGTACTTACGGTGGCACAGTGACCGGCTCGAGGTTGGAGGCGGGCGGGTTCTGCCTGGCCACTAGCTTCGCGTGGATGTCGCAGTACAGCTTGCCGTTCAAGTTGTAATACCCTTGGTTCTTCAGCGCGGAGCCGCAAGTTGCACACTTAAAGCACTCCACATGCAGATTTTTATCCTTGATTCGCACGAACACGCCGCTGTACGAATGCATCATATTTTAGTCTTTAGTGATTGCAATCATACTCTTACAGACAATAAATAAATAAGGATGTTGGCAGAGTACTGTCCACCAAGAGTACTGTCTACCAAGGCAGAGTTTTGATTTTAATCTTGTGCGATTGACAAATCAAAAAAAAATGATTTATGACTACTTAGGTACACTATGACAACAATTAAATGCATTTTTGTTTTTGTCGAAATTAACATACATGCTTACCAAAATATCATTCGTGCACCATTTTGTGAAACGAAAAACGACGTGTGCTATATGACGAGACATGCTAAGTGAAATTATGAGTAAATATATTTTAGCTTAATATTATCGCAGCGGCTTACTTCTACAAAATTTGATGATTTTTTTTTATTAGTGACAGATTATAGGTGATAGTATATGATAGTGATATGGCGAAAGCGATGCGATTCGCCTCACCTGTTACGACACCATTCGATATGATTACAATATTTACAAAATGTTTCATATATCAAAAAGTAGACGTTGGCGTCGTAACACGCACAGTATTAAAATCTACATAATATGTACTACAATAATCTAAGGCACAGAACGACACGGTCGCAAACGTCAGGCATTAAGGCTCGTGTCTTACACGATGAGGGCTCTACACTCGCAGCAATAGGGCGCGTCGCCGGGCAGGGGCAGGCTGGGGCGGTGCGCGCGGCCCGGCGCCAGCAGCGCGCGCTGCGGCCTGCTGCTGCTATAGTGCTGGCGCGGCACTGCCACCCCGACAACATTATTATACAACATTGCGGAAAATATACACAATGCATACTACCTGGATATGACTATTTGCTAATGTTAACCTATATAAGCAAGTTTTAGTAACTGTTAGGAGTCTTTCATATAAATAAAGATGACTACCAAAATTACCAGTTTGGTAACGGCAACTGCTTTAACTATTTTTGCATATATGTAATTTTTATGCTCATTTTATTTGTAAACCTACCAAGTCATTTTCGTTTTTCTCAAACCTATAACTTTCTTTTTACGAAACAAATTTGAAAACAGAAGTAATAACGCTAATTTAGGAGCTTTTAAGACGTTTGCGACCGCGTCGGGCGATATTCGTCCGACTTACGTAATGAGTCGTTCGCACTCCTCGCAAATGTTTTGTCCGTGCGGGAGGCCGCCCGTGTGGAGCGGCGCGTCGGGGCGCGTGACCGGCGCCGCCACGTGGCGCAGCCCGCTAGCCGGCGTCACCGGCGTCGGCGCACCCGTCGATACTTCCGATACTTAGCAATTTCAACTCCATGTTAACAATTTAGATAGAGAATGGCCGAAATTGAAATTAAAGTTGTAAATAACAAAATCTATCATAAAAGTTTAACTTATATTGTAAATATTTTTTTTAATTTTAAATTTGATAGCTCTACAGATATATGTCCGTACTGTTTTTATCCATACCATATTTTTTTTACATTTAAAAAAATATGTTTTAAAACTTTAAATATTTGCTCTTAATCGAAGCCTAAACGAGTTTTATTTTTTTACAAGTCTTAATGTATGTGTTAAAATCTATTAATGCATAATACCTGGTTCTGGATCATTTTGCTCCTCTTGCAGAACTTTGAATACGGCACTCTTTTCTGCGTCATAACTCTTTTCGTTTTTCTTAAAGTTTACTCTGTTGTCAAAGTATTATATAAAGTTAGTTTGAATAATTATTATAGATATATTTTGGTCACCTGTTTTATAAAGATATATTTTCTAAACTTACCCCAAGACGCCACCGGCAAGTACTTCAGTTTGCGCAGAAAGAGTTTCTGCGATCGTCTTATCACTGTACATGTTGACTGGCGTGTTATATTGCTTGTTAACGATACTCTTTACGGAGTCATTGCCATTCATCTGTAAAAATGCAATGCAAATATCAATATCTGTTATACCCATATGAGCGAGCACTCGTTTCAAATATAACTTTTATTTAACCTATTCTATTATAATCCTTTTTTGAATACTTTTTTTTAGAAATTAAGGTTTAAGTTTTGCACATTGTATTGAATGAATATTTATTATACAAGAGACGTCATAATACTTACATAACCAAAAGGTTTAGCCACATTGTTGTGTCCAGATCCGAAAGCCCTTGTAGGTTGTGGAGTAGCTTTCAAGGAAGTGTTAGTGACTGGTACTGGGCTGGAGCCGAGGGGTCGCGAGCCTGGTCGAGGCAGGCTACCAGTGGAAGTGACGGATGGCTTCCACGTACCGCCGCCACTAAAATGAAGAATATAATGTACGTTTGTAAATATTTTTGTTAGAAGTTTATAAAGATATTGAGAATAATAAAGATTTACAGCTTTATTCCCAGCAATCCTGACTCATTTGAATCTCGATCTCCGATTATGGTCTAAACTAAAATTTGTTTATGAAAATCATAAATGTCCTGCATTATTATTATAAAAATTAAGTTTCCATATAATATTTATATACAGTAGGCGGACTTGATTGGGCAGACTATATATCTCATATGATAATCGGTGAACCGATCACTTTTGAAGCATATTTCTTCGTATTTGTGGAGAACACAAGGCAATATATGTACGATCTGTATAGCGTCCCTAGGTCAAATTAAATGGTGACTCCAAAGGATGCCGCAGAATAACACTGCTGCTAAATTTGCTTAACTAATTAAGTGCTTTGGATATTATTTTGATTTTGAATTGAACTTTGTAATAAAAAAGTCAGATAACAGTTTCTTTTTCGTAGAATAAGGGGATGAAATCGTTAATTCTTGAAAAGAAAAATAAACGACGACGATAAGCGCAAGAACTGTTGTTTTACGGGGCTTCTATTGCGCAAATAGCCTGCATAATGAGCGCTACCACCTGGCTTCCATATAAGTATCACTCACGTGACGTAATTAACTTACATGCATCTTGAATGTCAATATGGTAATTTAATGAGGCACAGGAGACTAGGCGCCTCGAACGAAGAATGCTGGACTTTAATGATTATTCTTTCTTTTCTGCATTCTTATGTAAGTAGGTAATTTTATTGGAAATTGTTGAAACTCGTTGCTATGACTAGTAATGTATAGTTTTTGCTGTATTGTACGGAGCACGTGCCAGTTTATTTATATACAAAACAAAAAGATAGTAAAATTCAATAAATTACGCTCAAAAATGGTGAGAAATTTGTCTTTAATAGTAATTTATTACTTTGAGGCATCTATAATTCAATATTAATTTTATAGGTGTGTGAATAATAAAATTAAATAAACTGTTTTTTTGTTTGTTTAGTAAATGTTTATAAACGTTATAATGTTATAATGTTTATATACTAAACAAACAAAAAAACAGTAATTCTGGCTTTATTTCAACCAATTTTGATTTTTCCGTGACCTACTAAAATAATGATAAATTTTATACGTAAATATACAACATAGCGTACGCTGAAGGGAATTAAGAACCTACCGCTGTACAGTAAGCTCGAGTGCGATTCCAGCAGCTCTGATGGCGTCCTGTGCTTCTTGGTGCCTAAGTGTGTACACGTCGGTGTTGTTTACGCGGATGAGTGCGTCGCCCGCCTGTAGGCCCGCGCGTTCCGCTGCGCTACCACCATTAACCTGGAACAATTAGGAATTTGTATTATTGTCTCTATAATTTTTAAACGTATAGTGTATTTTCGTTGCTACACTCGACTTTAAACCAACCTAACAAAATATTATAGGCCCCAGGATTCTACATAATAATATGTACCTCGAATCTCTAAAAAAAGCTTAACTTATACGGGCTTGATGCGCGATTAAGCACAGTTAGTGGCGAGGGAATATGGAATTATATGGAAGCCAGAGATGAAGCCAGTCGTGGCGCAGGGGCACGAAGTGCGACTGCAAAATCGACTGGTTGTGGGTTCGATCCCCACTTGAGGAGATGAAATATTTATTTACATTTATATTTTCATTTCTTCGCTCTGGTGTGGAGGCAAAGCGCGGCGTTGAGTTCCGCAAATTACACACAATGCCTCCAGAACTTGGCGGAAAGTGGGGAACGGAGTGCCTTAACACTAGGTTCCCTCTGCCTACCCTGTTGTGTACGGGATACAGCGTGAAGCTGATTTTAAATAATTTTGAAAGTTGAGCCAAAAGTATTTTTTAAACTGTCTAAGAATTAAACCTCTGGCAGTCCACAAATGTCCACTCCGCATAATTTTAATATCCATTAAGAGATAAAAACAAAACATGCCTTAGATTCTTTGAAGGGTGACGACCAGACCAAGAACAATGTGTGCTTGTTCTCACGCCATTTTTACTATATATACACGTTACAAAACATAATTTCATAGTATTCAAATTTACAATAAATTCATAAGTTTTACACTTTTTTATTGAGCTACCAAATATGTAGAAACATTCCATATCATTTAGTGTTGTGTTATCATATTGTTAATGCGGGAAAAGCCAATATTTACGTAAAAGTAACATCGTTACGGTGTCATCACTATTGTAGGAGTAAGAGCTGACGTAATACGATCAAAATACATATTTTAAAACGTATAATACGTACGTAAATATACCACCTAAATTGTTTGTCATATTGACATTATCAAGTACCTATTCCGTAAATAAATGCTGTTTAATTTTAATTTCCTTTGAATTTTCCTCATCAACGCGCGTAGGTAGTTATAAACAAGCCTGGGTCTACTTATGCAGTCATCACGCTAATACATTACAAGAGTGTAAAATAGAGGGCACGGAAGGAAGTGCTGACGTCATTGTGGGCTCAGCACCGTCTGGACGCATACATGTATGCGATGAAGTCAAGTCGAGAAGTTTTTTCTTCCTTTTGTGTGCAATCGCTTGGCGCACGGCACATTTCAATTTATAAAGCTATATTTGTAGGTAGTTATAGTAAATTTAAGAATGGACAAATAATTATAAAACTTAAATTAGCTTTTTAATTTTTAATGTATCTCGCAGGGTAAGCAGAGGGAACCTAGTGTTAAGACACTCCGTTCCCCATTTTCCGCTGAATTTTACAGGCATTGAAAGTAGAGTGTCTTTTTTGCCTTGATACCAGAGCTAGCCGGAAATGAGACTATTTGCAACTAATAATAATTAATTCCCACGAGTGTGATTTGAACCAACAACTATTGCGCTTACAGTCAAACGATCGTGCCTCTGCGCCACGACGGCCTCAATAGCTGATATAAACCTTTATTGTAAATAGAGCATTAAAATGTTGTTAACCTCAGTACAACGTTAACCACCATTCTTTGTAAATTTACTTACCGAGAACGGATTTTCGCTTTATTTGGTGATTCATTTAAATTTCTCAAAAAATGTGCAATAAAAATATTATCCACTTTCTCTTTAAAATTATAAGAAACATATAATATATCAATGGAACGTAACGTATCGTATGGAACGTAACGATCTCAAGTACCCGTGCTTATAATCAAACTAAAGTGGAAATGTACTTGTTCACACTTATATGTAGCTCGCGTCCCTTACCCTTCCTATCAATATATCAGTAGTCAGGAATTCAATGTCTGTCGGCTGTAAAACTTGTAAAGTAGCCTTCATTTGGTTGCAAAGTCGTCGGCAATGACCTCTGAACGGCGCTGACTATCTTCTACCAAAGATCTGGATCTATATGGAAGTGCTTTTAAATTTTATATTCTAATTTTAGCAACGTACCTAATATGAGATTTACGCTACTTCACTAAGAATTGTATTTTTGTATAATAAATAAATCGTTTATACGATTCCCGGCTCTGCGTTAAATAAAATAAAATCTCAATTTTATACTGGTAAAATTTAAATGTCCTATACCTTCAATGTGTCTACGTTAGTAATCACTTTAAATTCAACGTGATTCGTAGGTCTAATTATTTTCAATTACTTGAAATTTGAGTATGTCTGTACCGCAAATAGGGCCAAGGATACACTAATATATTTTTTTATAATATTATGGTCATTTTTTAATAACTCCATATATGTAGGAATGTATGTATATATTATTGTAATAATAATTTACAGTATTCGACTACCGACAGACATTCGACTTCTGTAATATTCTATGGCATTGCCCTTACCGTGGCGGCGCACGCGCATGCCATATACGGCAGCAGAAATACAAGAACGAGAGATTAATGCAGTTCCCCCGCCTGCGAGGTCATACCATATTATATTTTCTTTATTGTTTACTTCTTTGAAAGAACAACGACTAGCGCAGTGCATGCAGCTGCGGATTTATTTTCTTTTCAAACTTGTTTTAATACATATTACATTATGTTATATTGGTAGTAATATTTACTTATTAACAACAACATTTTGGGTTGGATTTATACGTTTTTTTTTAATATTATTTATTTATTTTTTATTAATTAATTTTATATTATAGTATTTTTACAATAGAAACATGTTTATAAGCGAATTCTTTTATCGAAGAGAGAGGTTAGGAAGAGGCTCTATTATGTACTTACATTCTTTAACTTCTTATATCGGCGCCTCCATTATTTATGGAGCGCTTTGAAATTTTTTTTAATTTTCTATGTAGTCGGTTTATTTTAGCAGTGTAGGCAGAGGAAACCTAGCAACCTTGTGGTAAGACACTTACGTTCTCTACTTTCCTCTCAATTGAAATTGCGTATTGAGTGGCGGAACTCAACACCGCGCTTTGCCTCACTGTTTTTACCAGAATAAGGGAAATGTAAATATTAAATATTTCATTTTATCGAGTGGGAATCGAATTCACAACGTATTGCGTTTACATTCATACGCTTATGCCCCTGCTCAACGACGAGTTGATTTTCATTTTATTTATTATTATTTTTTATGTTCCACAACATTTTCGTTCAATAATTTATTTTCTTATTATTGACAAAGAAGAATGTGAAACAACAAGGAAGATATATTAATATTCATGTACTTTTATGAGCACAGATACATTGCTTCGCAGGAACAGCGTAACAATTAACGGCCACGATTTGCACATAATAGAATTTCCGTATTACAAATGATTCTTAAGTCATCTCTTCTAGAGTGCAGAACTTTTAGCTTTTATTTATTTTTATTTATATATTAAGACCAGGAAAACTTGTTAGCGTGTCACCTGTTCTCAGTGATTACCACTGCCCATAAATATTTGCAGCAAGAAAGGAACCATCAATGCATTGCCAGCTTTCAAAGAATATGTTGATCCGCTCCTTGGATAGTCCAATATCGTAGTTTTGTAAGAACACGTCTGGTAGTAGGTACAAGTCCGTGGAAAGAAAGATCTGGCATTACTGGGTAGTTGAATTGATCCAGTGCCCCAGTTGGTGCGGGTGATACTGCTTTATTGAAGACTGACTGACTGGTTAGTGGAATACGGCCAAACAATTCCTTTTAATTTTCGATACGTCGCTAGGTACAAAGATAATTAGAAAATACCAATGCCGATAATCCATAGAACATTGTCGCCGCACGGCGTTCTAATTTCAAAACAAATCCCTGCCTATACGTGACTCAGATTGTGTCAGAAGTTCGAAACGACAAAACCCGACCAGTTACGCAACCACTCGCTAGCGGCTGTCCAGTCAGTCCGGTAATAAGAGTGAATCTGGTCATATTGTTATATAAAGGATATGGTTCGAAGCTTTTAATGGCCGCTGTAAAAATCTTTAAACCACAAGAGGAATACCAGGGGAATTTAATATATAGACCTTTTAACGACATCGTTTTATATGTATCATAAATTACAAGTTTGCATAACTATATTTATTTTAGATCAAATTACTAACTAAAACATATATGTTTATAAAAAAATATATGCACATACAAATGCTATAATTTTATTAGTTGTAACCATAATCTCTTTTAAAACAAACGTGAGTGAATTTCAGCTATTCGGCATATCGTGTTGCTCTATATCTTTAGCTTAAACAGGCAATACTTTTATGTCAACACACAGTACTCTGTTGTGCCATAATAGGAAGCAAGGATCATAACATAACTATAACTAACAAATACAATACATAAAAATTAACCTTGTTGTATAGCATTGAAAATATATTTAGGTAGAAAAAGAGAACAAGAACATAGCAAATTCGAAATAAATATTATTATTATCATCTGTTATCTATTTTATCTATCAAATAAAATAAATAAATAAAATAAATCAGCTTCACACTGTATCCCGCACACAGCAGGGTAGGCAGAGGGAACCTTGTGTTAAGACACTCCGTTCCTCACTTTCTGCCGAATTTTGGAGGCATTGCGTGTTGAGTGGCAGAACTCAACGCCGCGCTTAGCCTCGACACCAGAGCAAAGAAATGGAAATATAAATTTAAGGAAATATTTCATCTCCTCGAGTGGGGATCGAACCCACAACCAATCGGTTTTACAGTCACACACTTTAAGCCGCTGCGCCACGACTGGCCTTAATTATTTTATCTATCTATATTGATATTTTCACCTATTTTGTACTGTATTCTTTATATTACAAAATAATTATAATTTTGTAAATCGTTTGGTGCTCCAGAGGTTGCGACAGGAAAGTGGTGAGACAACATACCCTGGAATGCAGCAATAACCTGTCTCGATTACGTCACCCTCGATTCCATTTCCCTACTGATCTTGTGGCTAACACAAGATAATATACCTAATATCTAGTTCAAGATCGCCGTATGTTTGTTCAGAGTACTAAATGTAATTTTACACCCTTTCAATTTATGGCTTTTGCTGCCCGTTCCTTATTTCAAAACAGTGATCATCATAGTAATGTGCATATTTTTAAACCCACAGATCATAATTTTGTTTCTTAACTTTTTAGTTTCTTAAGCTTCAGTTACCTAAGTATGTATAACTTATACATTTTTTCTCAAATACTCATCTTCACGCTGTATCCCGCACACAGCAGGTTAAGCAGAGGAAACCTGGTGTTAAGACACTCCGTTCCCCACTTTCTGCCGAATTCTGGAAGCATTGCGTTTTGAGTGGCAGAAGTCAACGCCGCGCCTAGCCTCGACACCAGAGCGAAGAAAATGAAAATATAAATTTAAGTAAATATTTCATCTCCTCGAGTGGGGATCGAACCCACAACCAGTCGGTTTTACAGTCACACCTTGTGCCGCTGCGCCACGACTGGCCTCAAATATTTGTAATATAACAAATTCGTACCAATCAATTAATGGTGACTACAATTATGTATACAAAAACTTTTGACATACACCAATACAATTACAAAACTTATTTAGCTAACACGATAATCTTAGTAAACAGACTTAAAGAGTGACGTCAGAAACGAGAAAAAGGCTGCAAAATCTCGAAGCATATTTTTTGCTTGCCGATTAAATCTTTAACTGACATATGAACATACGTTTTTGTAGACACCCACATGTACTATCCGCGTCATACACGAACGAGTTGCTAACCTATCTAATACAATTTTATAAACAAAGCATTTCGCTATGATTAGGCACATACATGCAGATCCGGGAATTAAGGGGTTCATTGAACTAACAGTACTAATTTAGTAGAGTATACAATTACAATCAACTAATGTAAAAAAGCAAACATATTATATATGGCTTAATCAATTTTAAAACTATCGAGATGCAAAGATATACATTTTATATTATTTTAAATATTATAATTAACTTGTGTGCAAATAAAAAAATAAATTACTATTAAACTAGCAAAAGTACCGTTGATCATTGCAAATCATCATCCATTAGGCTTGAATATTTGAACATACTTGACCGTCATGTTCGATAAATTTCGTGGGTTCAGTTGATTGATTTTAAGGTCAGATATATTTTGTAGATCCTTAATACAGTATTTATAGTATATTAATTACTATTATTGATACATTTTAATGCATCAATAATTATTACTTTTAATTGCAATTAATATATTTCAAATATATCTGTTTAAGCAATTTATAAGTACCTACCATACCTTGGTATATATTTTGTTATTATCGATGTAATAAACCTCAAACAAATAAGCAATAGATAAAAATGGAAACAGCTAGTTAATAACAATTAATAATCTTTATGTAAGCTCTTGTCACTTTTATAATGCTTTTAAAGTACGAGTATAAGCAGATTATGCAAATATCTATTGACATCTTTAAAAAATATGCAAATACGAGAGTGAATTGCGATAAAAAAATATAT
>DWMY01002730.1:0-11275 GCA_018249775.1 Heliconius hecalesia formosus
TTATTTCTTTTGATATCGTTTATCCGATGAAGTCGAACTGTAGATGTCAGAAGATGAATGAATTCATTTTGAATATGTGGTGACAAATATGTTCACGATGCCACCCCCCCCCCCCATTCCCCTCCCCCTCTTCACTACGCCACTGATCAACAAGAAAACACAATCCACGTTCCCATCAACAACGGTATGTAGGAATGAAAATCTGGCGGTTCAGATTGGTAAGAAGTGAGTTTGATTTTCTTAAATTACTTTTATGTTTCACGAACAGAATAATTTAAAGAATAACAATGAACAAACATTCAACCTTCGTACGAAATAATACATCTATCTGTAACCTAAGCAGTAAAATCACACTGAAAGATATGATAATAATCTATCTTTATCTTATCACTCATTTTAATGAGGACACTGACATTCTAATTAATGATATATATTTATTGAAAAATTTAAATTTTGGAAACACTCGATATCGTTAGGCATAATTTTATGCATGTCATTGTTACAAAAATATTTTGTTTTCTGCTGTTTCATTCACCGCTTTCCGAGTATTAACTTTTAGCTATTCCCGCCTAAATAGGTATCTTGCACACAACACTTCTACAACAATCAAAATGATCACAAATGATTATTACACACGAATCGTTTAATTTTTATTTACTTTGCATTTATTTCATTTCGTTTTTATTTTTTCATCATTATATGTATATTGTGAAATTCCTGAACTACCTCACGCAGTAGGATAGGCAAAGACATATATCTGATATATCTGACTTTTTCGTGCTTACCGATATGTTATTTACCTATCAAGCCTATTTAATACCCAGTACAAAAATAAAATATGAGTCAAATAATAAAATTGTACTGAACTTTTCGTATGGGGTCTGTTGGACCCCAGCCACCTCCGTACGGTAACTGTGGTGATCACCGCGGCTAGTGAAGGGGTGAGCTAGAAAGCTACTGGAACGCACTTTAGTCTAATTGTAATATTCGCAATACATATGTATACTAACTTGAAAAGTAATGCCCTTTATACGTCTAAAAGGTATTACATTAAAACACTATAAAATCAATAAATTACTTGAGCTTCGTATGTATTTAAATGTAAAAGTCATTCAAGTAATTTAATTTTGATCAATCACTTATTTTCATAATAATTTACCTGAATAATTAAACAATTGAACTTTATCAATAGGAAAATTGGAAAGGATATATCATTAGATATATATAATAATCAATTACTTATAGCGATGTCATTGTCACTTAAATTATGAAATTTAATGATTTGTTTGTAAAATTTCTAATGTCATCTTTTTTTTAGCTTCACGTTGTATTCCGCATGAAGCAGGGTGGATAGAAGGAGCCTCTGTTAAGACACTCCACTTCCCTCTTTCCGCCAAATTCTGAGGCATTGCATGTTAAGCGGCGGTACTCAACGCATTTTTTTTTTCATTTCATTTGCTCGAGTGAGAATGGAACCAACAATCTGTCCTATGTCATAGTCACACGCTTAAGCCACATTTAAAAAAAAACACATTTGATTACTATTGTTTACTAAAGAAATCAAAGAATATGGTTCTGTCGACGTTCAAAAACGGTGATATATTTTCTGCAAACACAGATTCTGTCTAATGCTTTGAAGATATCAGCTTAGTTTAGCGAGATTATTTCGAGAACTTGATCCCTAGTTCTCTAAAGGATCTTTTAAGAGTCTCTATCCCTATCTCATCGACAATAGGTAAGGTACAAAAGTAGGCAGCTATGATCCAGGCCAGCACAAAATCTCGAACATAGTATTTATATCGAAAGAAATTCATCTATACTGAGTCATCCAATTACCGCCAGAATTACTACACTATTGTTCCACCGGAGCAGAAAAATTAAAGTAAAAAAACATTCCTGTGCCACGATCATTATAAAGCACTGCGTTATGTTTGCCATTCACCACATTATATCTCGAACTCGTAAATAGAATATCTAATCTAATAATATTGCCGCTTACTCCTTACTGAATTCCCCCCTCCCACTCCTCGCATGCGGGATACAACGTGAAGCTGCAAAAAGAAATGTCTACATCTCTTTTGTGTAAAAGTAAAAAAATAAGCTTGATTAAATATGAAGATAGAAAAGAAATACATTTGCTTCTAATTATTAGAAATAGCAAATAATATACGTAACGACTTAACGATGTAATATGTAATGCCAAAATATTGATAAAAAATCGGTTAAGTACGAGTCGGACTCAAGGCTTCCGTAGCAATTTCAGGATTTTGGGTCAACGGAAACAACTTACAAAGGTAGAGAAACTTAAGTTAGCGGGCATATGCGATCATTTTGTGTGAAACTTACTACAAAGATATAAGTTTGTAATATTTTTTTGCTATGAAAAATAACAAGAATTTTCACTTTTCAGATTTGTTCCTTTATTTTTATTGTAAGTTCGTGTCAAGTTTCATAGCTGTAGGTCCACGGGAAGTACTCTGTAGATTTTTATTACGCGGTGGATTTCATACAAAATATAGCAAAATCAATACAAATATACTCGCATCTTTTGATTGCTTTGCCTTAGAATATTATTTTTTATGCCTCAAGGAACCACATACTTAAATATTTGATATCAATATCAGCTAGATATCTCCATGCGATCTTAAGGTAAATGGTTTTTGTCATGGACAACAAAATCATCCTATCCCTTATAGGATGTTCCGTTCCATCTGCATTCCGTTTGCATCTTTTGAAGTACAGACCTTAGGAAACAGTTTTACGCAAAAGGAACCAAGTTTTAACACACTCCATTATCCATCATTCCAGTCTGCCCCACTTAAAGGCCACTTTTCTGACGCCACACTTTGTCTTGTTACTTGATTGGAAATCAAGCCCAAAACCGTCACGTTGACAGTAATACGCTATGCCGCTGCGTCACGATATTAATTATTAGATTATTTTCTTTATCAGTTATCAAAAAAGTCATGAACATTTCATAAACGCTTAGTAATTTGAAGTAATTTAGTCAGATATCAATCTTTTACGGAACAAAATATATTTATTAAAACTTAATGTAAAATTATCTATTTATTATTATATATATATAGGGTCAACTAACGTGGTTTAAAAGAATATACAAAAGAAAATTGAATTGAATTAATAAATAGTCTTATAATAATTGTTCAGTAACTTATAATAGAAAGGTTGTAAAGTACTGAAATTCACTGTAATATTAAAAAAAAATTGTACAAATTAAAATAACTTTTAAATTTTTAAAGAGTGAAAATAATCTTTTTTAATAATTTTATTGAGTTTTATCGAAAAAATGGATCGTTGGGTAGGTAAAGTGGTGGTGGTGACGGGAGCCAGCTCAGGCATAGGAGCGGCGATCAGTGTTCGCCTAGCTAACCTCGGTCTGATAGTGGTTGGACTAGCTCGAAGGAAGAACTTGATTGATGTAAGTTGCTTTTTAAAGTAGGAAACCCTTTTATCATCGCCATATTTGTCTGTCTGTTTTTTGTTTGTTTTAACTGAACTTGTCTCTTTATTTTGCGAAACATAAAAATAAATCTGGATTTAATCACTATTCTTGAGGGCTTAATTGTAAAATCCAAGACTATATCTTCCTAAGAAACCCAACCCTGAAAGTATTATTTTGGTATTTTGATATATATCGCCATCTGTCGCTTTCTATCGGAAACTCGAAGAAAAATACTAAATTATAAATACGAGAGTCTTGCTTACGACGCAACGATGGCCTAGTTAGTAAATGAAATGTGGCGGAAATTAGTAGCCAGAGTGTCTTGACACTCAATATTTTTTGAAACTCTTCTTCAATCGTCACTACTAATATCCCCAAAGTTATAAATAAATAATTTATAGGAATTATCATCAAAAGTAACCGGTAAAGGCAAGATCTACTCCAAGCAAATGGACCTAGCGAAGACTTCTGACATAACTGAAACTTTCAAATGGTTAGAAGAGACGTTCGGTGGCCTACATGTTTTGATTAACAACGCTGCTATATTTTTAGATGGGAATATTACTGGTGAGAAAAAAATATCAAATCTTGAATTTATGCGAGGCCCCAGTCATGGCGCTGAGGCACAATTGTGTGACTATAAACTACACAGGTTGAAGGTTCAATTCCCATACAAGGGATTAGCGGTAAAGAACAACAGAAGCATATAGCATATTCCTTATTTTTCATAGCTCGAAGCTGTAACCTGCACGTCCATAAGAGAGAAACAACTGTTAATACACTGTTTCTCACTTTCTGACGAATTTCCTAGATTTTGCGTGTCGATGGACGTAACTTAACGCCGCAATAAATTTTCTCAGCCTCTGGTAAATGGAAAATTATTTCTCCAGATACACAATCTAAGGCAGTGCCACTGTACTAGTTGTATGTTGTGTTAATAACGTAAGTAAATAAACAAATTTTTCGTTTATTTTTTTAGATGAAGGCGACAAAACTCTTACTGATGAACAAGTAGCGCTAACTGTAGATGTCAATGTGAGAGGACTGATGTTGTGCACACGATATGCTATCTCGAACATGAAGAAACGTAACGTTGATGGTCACATTGTTAATATAAACAGGTACTTTTTATAGAAAAATATTTTTAGAAATCGTGTAAGAATTTAAACAAGTGCAAGTGGCAAGACTTGAACCCGCACTTTCGTTAACCGTCTACAAATATTTATATGATGGGAAGACAAAGCATCTTACGGATGTAGCGTATATTTCACGGTGCAGATGCAAAGCATCATACATTAAACTTGAAGTTTTTAGATATAATTCGTATTCGTAGTCATAAATTATTTTCTTTTCCTTATTGTGTCACAATGCAGCGTTAAGTCTCGCTATTTACTTACGATAAAATCTCAACCCTCTCTCACATTTTCCTTAACTTAAGAAACAGTGTATGCGAAGTAACTAAATCCAGTAAACCACTTTTTTCCATTAGTCAACACGAAACACAACAAATTATAGCATAGGTATTATACAGAATTTTTAATTTGACTTTAATCCTAGAACCGTCTCGAGCATGGAGACAGGCAAAATCATAGTTATTTTTGCATCACTTTGCTTCCCGCATGTAGCATGCTAGACGGATTAAACCTAATGTCAAGACACTCCATTCCGCTTTCTCTTTCAGTTTCCGCTGAATTTTGAAATGTTATGTGTTGAGTATTAGGATACAATACCGTGCTTTACATCGATCGACCCCAGAGCGAAAAAATTAAAATATTAAATATTTTTATTCATTATTCATTTCCTCTGGTGGGAATCGAAGCTACAACCTGTCGTATTTACAGTCCGACACTTGTGCCTCTGCGCCACAACTGGCCTCATTTGGTAATTAAATACTTAATAATAATAATTCTTATATTTATTTACATTTATATTTTCATTTCTTCGCTCTGGTGGCGAGGGGCAAGCGCGGCATTGAGTTCCGCCACTCAAAATGCAATGCCTCCAGAAATTGGCGGAAAGTGGGGAACGTAGTGTCTTAACACTAGGTTCCCTCTGCCTACCCTGCTCTGTGCAGGATACAGCTGAATAATTCTTGTAATTTACTTCCAGTGTAGTAGGCCACTACGTACCGGGGTACAAGTACGCGAACGTATACACGGCGACGAAACACGCCTTGACCGCCTTCACGGCGTCGCTAACGAACGAGCTAGCTACATATAAAAGCAAAGTTAAGACTACGGTAAGTTTATATATAAGCAAATATATGCTTATATTTTTAGTGATTTATTAGTATTAATTTTAAAAAAACACAGAAGAAGCCAGCAGTGGTGCATGGACACAATCTAGTGACAGACTGTAAGCACGATAAGTTGTAGATTCGATTCCCACTCGAGGAAATGAAATATTGAATATTTTCATTTTCTTCGCTGAAATATCGAGGGAAAGTGGGACGTTAAATGCTGCAATTCAACACGCAATGCTTCCTGAATTCAGATATAGCGTGAAGTTGAAAAAAAAATGATAACTTTTTTTAGCTATCACAGAAAATAGGAAAATATAAAAAAATATTATTTAAGTTACAGACCGTCATGCAGTAGCGGCATGTCTGATTGAATCGCAATGAATTTTAATTCGATTTCCACTTAGAGAAATCCATAATTTTCCTTTCTTTACTCAACACGCAACCACCTCGTATATTATGTGGAAAATAGACAGCGGAGTTTTTTAACACGATACCCTCTGCCTACCCTTCTACATGGGGTAAAAAGCGTGAAATAAAAAAAACTCTATACTACAAACTCACAGAGAATGTAAAGGAACAAGCTCAACTTAACACCTTTACTTCCAGAGCCTGTCACCAGGAGTAGTCGGCACGGACATGGCACCGGATAATCTAGCGGCGGCTCCGAGACTCAAAAGCGACGACGTAGTGGATGCTTTAATATTTGTGCTGTCAACGCCACCGCAAGTTAACGTGAGTATTTTCTTGGAAATCTTACAAAGGAGAACTTACATGTTATTTTAAAATAAGCTTATTGGATAAAAATGATGACTAGTCAAAAGGCAGGGGCACAAGCATGAGACTATTAACGCGACAGGTCATGGATTCGATTCCCACTTCAGGAGATATTTAATAAGTTCATTTCCCTCGCTCTGGTAGCGAGGCAATGCGTGGCGTTGAGTTGCACCACTCAAGACGCAATACCTCAAGAATTCGGCAGAAAGTGGGAAATGGAAGTCTTATTGGGAACGGAGTGTCTTAACATTAGGTTCCCAGGTTCTTTCTGCCTACCCTGCTATGTGCGTGTTACACCGTGAATCTAAAAATTAATAAAAATATATATGATTAATGACACATATTACATAAAGCAGTACCGAATCGAATCAAACTTTCAACCGTTGCGTTTGACCTCAGATACTGGCCGCGGTATTATAAGTTTTTACAACAATAATTTTTATTTGTGTTTTTTTCAGATCTATGAATTAGGTATAAAAGCTGTTGGAGAAGGAGCACTATGAAAACAATGAAAAAAATAAAATTCTCTTTTAAATGACTAATTTTGTTTTTTTTAAAGAGCAGAACGAGAACGATTAGAAATAACTTAAAACGCGCAATTTCAAATTAAACTTATTATGTAAATGATTTATAAATACTAATTTCTCTTCAAAGGGACGAACTTTCAATTATTATTATTTTGCTATTGAAAGTACCTATTAAGATATATTTGTATGTTACCATAAGTCAGTTAATAATATGGAATGAAAAAAAGAACTACAAAACATGCTTTTATACATAAAGTGCTATAGAATGTTCTGGGAGCTATTAATTATTAATTGACCTTAAAAAACGTGTTAAATATTGCCAGTACATGAACTGTATACACAAAGATGAAATCACACTCAGAAATTAGTCAAATATATGATGTAATTTGTCTTAAAAATTATTTTTTAAAATTTTTATATTTAAATTTATAAATAAAATGCAACAAAATGAAAAATATTTTACACAGTAAAATATTCTAGGTGGTAGGTATATATTTTTTTTATTTAAACTTGTAACTTGAATCCCAAGCCCTTTAAATAACATTGTCTAGACAAGGTGAGCTGAAAGATCTATAAAGATCGATCTAATAATTAAATTTAATTTCGAATTAATATCACATTGTACTTTTATAGCTTCACGCCATATCTCGCATATATATCATAGCGAGAAATAGAAAATATAAAATATTTAATTTCTTCGAATAACAATCGAACTCACAACCTTTCGCGTTTATAGTCGTAACCCTGCGCCACGACTAGTTCCTGTAAAATCCAAATCACCATTTTAAGTAAAGGAACAAGATTTTTTTAAAAATGATTGGCAAAATCAAGACTTTAGCTCTGGGGACTTCACTGAGTAATTGGCAAAGAGGGTGCAATCTGCTAATTGGCACGATTGCAGCGAAATGTGGTCTCCGAGAAATGTGACGTATATAAGGTACCAAATATACGCTTTAATTTTGTGAAAATCCTCTAGAAAAGCTAAAATTTTACGCTAAAAATAAACTTTTTCTTTAAGATTTTTCAAGAAACTTTGTGTTAGCGCTTAGTTCTGAAGGACTGTGCACTGTAAATTTTATATTATTTGAGTTGTATTCTAAAATTTTATGTAGATTAACTTTAAATCTATTTTGAAAATGGAGCCAACCGTGGCGCAGAGACACAAGCGTGCGACAGTAAACGCGACACATTGTGAGTTCGATTCCTATTCGAGAAAATTAAATATTGAATATATAAAAAATTTGTTTATTTGATATATTAATTAATAATATTATTTATTTCCTCGCTCTGGTGATGAGGCAAAGAGCGGCGTTGAATTCCGCCACTCAACACGCACTGCCTCCAGAATTCGGTGGAAAATGGTAGTGAAAAATAAGTATCTTAAGGGGAACGGATTGTTTTAACACTAGGTTCTTTTGCCCACCCTGCTGTGTGCGGGATACAGCGTGAAGCGAAACATATATATAACATGCTATATATATATATATATATATATATATTGTGGCAAGATGTAACAGACGCTCAAGATTAATTCCCGCGCCGCATAACAACGAAGTTGTAAACGTGTGTGAGAGATACGCTAACTCATCGAGTAAGCCGCGGTTTATACTAAATTTGATATAAATCTACTGTACATGACAAATTTATCTTATTTTGGATAATTTTCTAAGAAAAAACACTTTTAATTTAAAAATTGTATGTATATAAAAAAATATTTGAATTATGTTGGTCGCTTTTTTAGTCGGAGAGAGAATTTTGTCAACAATATAATTCAAATGTTGACAATTTGAATTATAAAATTTTAATAAACTTAAACATTCTAAGTTTTTCATGAAAGTCAGTTGTAGGGCAATGGGACTGCGTCTAGCTGTAAACACGTCGGTTGTGGATACGATTTCTAGTCGGAGTTGAGTTTCGCCTGTCAACAAGCTCAAAACTGAGGGAACGGAGTGTATTAACACAACGTTGTCTCTGCCTTTTTTTATATAAATAATTTCCTCAGATAGCAAAGTTACTTCTATTTAATAATATATCCGTGAACAGTAAACTTTAGAACAGAAGCCACACAAGTCATTGTCACTCGTTTCCGCCATCCACCTTTGTTCAGAACAATTTATTCAGTTAGCGATCGGAACATGTTTATGTTTAAAATGTATTAAATTATACAAAATGTACAATATTGTTGTATGGGTAGTCCATTTATAGAGAAAGGCTATGCTAGCTGTTAACTGTTAGGCTGAACACGCAAACAGAGATACAGAGATTTATAATGTGGCATATGTAAGTTTAGAAAATGTGTTTGTTATTACCACTTTACCACGTAGACGCCGTGTAGTGGTATCATATCAATAGTTTCTAAAAATACCAAAAAAAAAATAATGAGATAATTTTAATAAAGCTTATACTTCTTTTCCCTATGGCAGCATTACTTGTTTTAGACTAGGGCTTTCAAATCAGAATACTGAGATAGCGGTATTGCGGAATTCCGCAACATTTTCCAGTTCAATAGTGAGGGATGCGGGAAATTTGTGGAAATGAAAAAAATATACACAGAACTTCTCGCGACTGCAAATGAAGGGTTGTCGAAGTTCGATTTCGCTCTTACATTGTAAAAGGGGTTGTTAGTGAGGTGAGGTGTAAAGTGTATTGTCAATATGTACTATACTTTACCAGTCACCATATTAGTCCAGTCAATTCAGCAGTAAAAATGCCTGACTGTCCGATATGATATAACAGGTACGAGCGTGATGTCCCGATGGGAATAATGAATGTGCTCAGCTAGTATAGGTACGTCTAGAAAATGAAAACGACTAGAAAGAAAATGAGTGGTGAAACAATGGCAAAAAAAAATATGAAGCAAGAGTGTGCGGTATGAAAAGTAGGGGAGATCTTGATTGACAATTTAAGTAAATTTACAATTAAAGAGAATTTTGTAATTCCTTATTTTCAAAAGTAGTTAATATCAAGGACGACATAATTAGTTTTAACAAAAAAACCGACTTCTTCAATTTTAACTGGATTCCATAATCCGAACCTAATTAAACTTTTATCAAACTACCCTCGAAGTGTATCCTTTCCAATAAGAAAAGAAAAATCGAAATTGGTTTACGGGATATTAAGTTCTTCATCCGTTTGTCGTCATTTGTTGTCGCGCATATACTTAATGTTAACTTATGTGACTTTCTAATGAGTACCATTGTCAGAAATGGACCATATAAAAATAAGGATAAACAAAAAGGACTCATTAAAATTGGTTCACCCAGACACGTTCTGAGGTAACTAAAATTAAAAAAATACAGTCCAATTGATAACTTTCTCCTTTTAAAGAGGTCTGTTAAAAAAATAAAAGCAATTTTAATAGATTACAAAGTTTCTCTAAGATATGTTTAACATAAAAGCGAACATTATTACATTATCCTTGAATAAAATTTTTGCAAGACATGCGATCGATGGAGAATTTTTACTATTTCATTACAATGGTTGGTGTCTCTAACGTTCAAGCAAATTTTCATGGATTCCAGGAATTAATGCATGTATAATATCCAAATTGACTTGACTATTTTAAGCTAATACATTTGATTCGTAAATAAAGAAAAGGCATATGTATTTGTATTATTTTTTATCTCTAGGAACCTACTGAAAATACAAATTTTGAATCTAGAAACCTGGTGTTAGTTTTCATTAAGATTTTAGATTCAGACTTTCCTGAATATGACTATAAATGTATATGTATAATGAATAACTGAAGATATTAATTATTTCACTTCGGCTCATTCTCCTTTATAATCAAAATGGTTAAAATAGGCAAAAACCGTAAAAAAATTGGCATAATGAACAGCTTTTTATACTAATGTAATGGGAGCGGCATGCATCCGGGCTAATTAACCTAATTAAGCCATGACAAGGAAGAAGACACATTTGTTTAAGTAATTTTGTAAATGTTCCATTTAAATGAAAGACGGTATGTGTTTCAAATGTAAATCTTTTGATGTTGATATTTTTTCGAAACTATTTTGGCGCAGCAGAACAGTTTTGGACTGTGAATACTATGGTTGGGGGATCCTTCACACTTTAGGGAGATAAATTATTGTCAATTTCTTGCTTCTGGCCAAAAATCCCAGGGCCCTCAGACCTAGTGCCGCGTGATCCCGGCCTAGAATAGGATCATCCTGGTACTGGTGGTGTCGTAAGAGGCGACTAAAGTACGTGTGGTAGAGTCACGTCGCCAGCAATGGCAACACGCATGGGCAGACTCGACCGGATCATTAC
>DWMY01002731.1:0-11274 GCA_018249775.1 Heliconius hecalesia formosus
AAATAAAATAAAATAAATCAGCTTCACGCTGTATCCCGCACACAGCAGGGTAGGCAGAGGGAACCTCGTGTTAACACACTCCGTTCCCCACTTTCTGCCAAATTCTGGAGGCATTGCGTGTTGAGTGGTAGAATTCAACGCCGCGTTTTGCCTCGACACCAGTGCGAAGAAATGGAAATATAAATTTAAGTAAATATTTCATCTCCTCGAGCTGGGATCGAACCCACAAGCAGTCAATTTTACAGTCACACTTCGTGCCGCTGCGCCGCGACTGGCCTCTGGTTACATTAAATTACAATATAAAAAAATTGAACATAGCGGGACCCAACCCTCGCTTCGCTCGCTTAAACACATACCTCAGCTCGATACCGCAAATGGTTCGGCCACACGCACAGCTCGAAGTAACCGGCGATGTCGGGAGGGTCGTAGAGGCGGTGGGCGCGTCGGGCCGCGCATACCCCGTAATCGAGCACGAAGTAATATCTAAAAATAACATATTATATGTACATACGTATGTTTGAATAATAATGTGAAATCTAGTAGTCTATTTTTTATGATGAAATGGTGAATGTTATAGTCGATATCGGTAATTTATCGTTTTTATCAATACCCCAATCTAAAGTCTGTATTTGTAAATCCCCTCACCCTTAAGTTTGAAATCTATCTTGAATTATATATCTATGAAAATATATAATTTATGAATGAAACGGCATCTCGAGATCGATCTCAGACTTGAGAGCGGATTATAAATATATGACGAATCTGAAGTAAAAGTTAGTTTAAAAAATTATAATAATTTTAATTGCCTCACTCTAGTAAGAGCATTCAAATATTAGGTGGTTCGCGAGAAACGAAGATCACTAGATTCCATATGACTACAGAGCGGTCGACGAGTCGTGGCCACCCTGAAATTAGGCTTTCGGAACTTTCGCGCATTGTTCACTAGTGAGGAAAATAATCAAAATTAAGAAAAAAGAATCTAAAATTAAATCTACGCATTCATCTTTAGCTAGCTTCAGGGCGGCCGCGACCTGTCGACCGTACAGAACTTTGTAAAAGAAAATATAAATCTTAACTAACCTCAAATCACAAATGTCCATAATAGGTTTATAAT
The DNA here is from genome assembly GCA_018249775.1 of Heliconius hecalesia formosus. NCBI lineage: Eukaryota > Metazoa > Arthropoda > Insecta > Lepidoptera > Nymphalidae > Heliconius > Heliconius hecalesia. Next base: position 1,115 of record DWMY01002731.1, read on the forward strand.
TCAAAACAGTGAACCCTTCAACCACTATGAATTTCTTCCCAATAATTTCCAACCTTTCGTTTCTTTCTACTGATTTTGAATGCGAACAATCTTCTCCTTTTACAGTACTCATTATATCTCTAAACATGGCCGCCATATCCAAAGAAGATAAAATGTCATAGTTATTATGATCCAGGCCTTCGCATTTAACATGATTTGGACTATCATCGGGATAAAAATATTTATCCTGATGAAATACGTAAACAGGGGTTAATAAATCATGTAATTTATTCGCTAAAGTAGTTTTCCCACCACATGTCACTCCTGAAACGCCTATTATAATCCAGTCTTTCGCCGCCATTTTATTTATATTTCTTTTCACAAGTATGGGTAAATATGGTAGAGTGTGAAAGACATTAATCCCCCTATGAAAAAAAAACCCCAAATAGCGCAAATTAGAAGGGCCCACTGCGGGTCCGGAATGTACGCGTATATTGTTAAATCTGAAATGTTAGAAACATTCCATATTAAATTTAGTTATTTTATTATGATTAAATAATACAATATTTATTTTGTTTAGTAGCAAGACATGAAGAGTCATAATTAATATATTATATTTATTATTGAACCAGCGATCCGCTTGCGGCTTAACCCACACAAGTAAACAACACAATTATTTGTTCATTAAACTGAATTATTTTCGTTTTCTAATAACATTATTATTTCAAAGACAAATATCCATACATTGAAAACTAGTTTCAGCTAATTAAAAAAAAACTATTATTTTGTGGTAATTTTGTTGAACCAAATACTTTATTTTGATACAACTAAACAAAACAAAGACAATGGTGAAAATTGCATTTAAATCGGTCAAGCTTTTTAAGAGATTAGCATGCTTTGTGCATGGTAATCTCAGAAACGGCAGAGACAAACAGACAATACTTTTAAAAATAAATATCTTGTGTTTTATTATATTAATATCACCCAATAATAGATTTTGTCATGTATCTTACATGTACAGAGATCTATCAGTTACAATTTTATTATATGTATAGATTACCCACTTGATATCATTTTATACAATAAGGCAAACAAATGATCAAATCTTATATATAATAATAAGTAATATTCAGTAACAAGTTACTAGAAAAGAAGTATTTACTTATTGTACATTAAACTGCGGTATAGGATTGTGTTTGGGATACCAGTGCTCTTAAAATTTTCAACAAGGACCTGAATGAATTTTTAAAATTTTTGTCTGGTTCATTGATTATGTAATTTGCTTTGTTTACTACAATTATATTTTAAAAATAAAAAAAATATCAAAAAATAAGACTTGTGACAAAACCACAATAACATATTTTATAGTTATTTATAACTAATATGTAACCTGAGTCCAGTTTAAAGTGTGGTTATTTATTAATAAAACTATGATGATGAATATAAAATTTATAGTGAACCACAAAGGTTGTGGGTTCAATTTCATCTCAAAGGAATGAATTATTTTCGTTTGTTTGCTCTGTCAACAAAACAAGAGAAGAGATGAGTTCCACCACTCAAAATGCAACACCTAAGGTTATGTCTTGATTTCTACAAATATAATATGATAATAATGTTAATCTTTTCTCCAATAATTTACTAAGTTTTGATCGCAATATTTAACTTCACACTATTGTATTATATATTGTATATTGTCACAAATGTTAGTTTTTTTTATTTTAAAAATATATTATAAAGTCAGTTCAATTCTTATGACAGTAAACATTTCAGTAACATTCATACAACCTTACAAAAATATTAAATTACTTATAAATGTATTGGAATAATATAATAAACTTACCCTCGTCAATAAAAGGGTAAGAATTAACCCAAAACACGAAAACAATGTATATAACAAGCGTGGTCACTAAAACACACTTGCCCAACAATCTATCGGGAATTTCCATAAATACATCACTATAAACAGTTCTTTTTTCATAAATAGTCTTTAAAAAAATTATAAAAATTTTTTTTCTTCATTAACCAACAAAATATGTTTTTTCAAATTCGTCAAATGGCTCATCAGGGAATAAAATAGATTTTTCTTCTTCTTTTTTAACTTCAATTCTTTCACACAATGGCTTGCCTTTGATTGCTCTTTCCACAATCTGTAAAAGATAAATATTGCATTAGAATACAATACTTAAACATATGTATGCATTTTTTATGTGCTTCTTTATTTATGTGATACAGTGTAAAATTATATAATAATATAATTATATAATTATATAATAAAAAAGAATTATGCTAATTCCATTTACATATTTTAAAAAAATATTCTATAATAATATAAAAAAGCATGGATTCTATATCTTATCAGTATTGGCAGTAGTAAAACTATAGTCAATAAAATAAATACACCTATTACATGATTTAAAAGGATGACCATTTAAAATATCATAAACATCAACTACAGTATTATTTTTGTTCCTAGTTCTATACTAACCAAGGTCAGAGCTTTTCTAGCTCATCCTGCCACAAAACCCGGTGATGCTGTAGAGCCAATAGGGTCAACAGCATACTTCACATAAAAAAAAGAAACTTTTTTTTATATAACTATTTTTTAATTTTTTTTTTGTATATTAGGCCATGATATAAAATATTGTAGTGTCTTATACACAATTGGGAGTGTTTTAACACTAGGCTTCCACAGCATATCCTGCTGTATGTGAGATAAAGTATGAAGTACAGAACAATATATAATAAAATATTACTAACCTTTTTCGCTATAGAGGTATCAGCAGTAGGAGTAGATAACGCCAGCAGTTTCTTTATATTCTCTTCAGTCAGTTCTTCCTTTGATTTTGTTTTATTTTGTTGTTGTTTTTTATTCTTTTTGAAAGGGTGGCTGGAAACTAAGTATTACAAACAAATATAAATTGAGTTTTTTTTTTATATATTATTTTCGACTGGGATCGAACCCATAACTGTCGCGCTATAGATACAGACCACTGTACCCGACGGCCTCCCTTATTTTTAATAAATATATATCTATGTTTTTAACGACAAGCTTATAAAGTAGGCAAGCACATCTTATCTAAAATGTTTTTTTTCCCTAACATCTGAAACGGACGTAATCTAAACACGATATAACAATTTATGAATTTACAATAGATCGCAACAAGTAAATGACGCAACGAGGTCTCTTCAAATATTACATATAGTTTTACAAACCTTGACCCTGCTGACGGTTTGGGTTGTTACGACGTCGAGACTGTTTAGTATTTTCTGGAAGAAATAATAACTATTATGTAAAATATAAAGAAATAATACAATTCCTAATAAATAATAAAGAATTTGTTATTTAAGTTTACCTTCTGGGTCCACGAGCGCTAGAGCCTGTCGCACTAATGCTGAAGACATTTTAATTCACAAGTACACAGTTTTATTAGCATTTATGGGTTATTTAATAGATGCTCATTTTTATTTTCTAACCTATAAAGTGAACGTGAACTGACAATTTTGACAAGTGACAATTCGAGAATATTAGAAATGTCAAATTGAGTGTTAAGCAAGTTCCACACTTGTATTAACTTAGAACATATTAGAAAAAAATATTTACTTAGATGTTTCTTTTTAAAATTATCTAAATGGTATTCATAAGTAAATAAACTTATTTTATTTCAACAGAGAGGTTGCTAAAAAATATTCTATTTTGTATGAAATTATCATTTAAGATTATCATCAATACCAATATCAGTAGAATACTTATATAACTAGTTTTTGGTTGTTCTTACTTTTAACCCTGTGCCTGAACCTTACATGATAATGACCTTACATGATATAAGCATTTTATATTATTTCTTATTTTGTAGACGGATTTACAAATGTGTGAAAAAATTATTTGACTTTTATTCCACTCAGCTTGTTATTTGTACCGAACAACAAATGCCGTTTATTACAGATTCTGCATGCTCTACCGTGCCATTAATGGTGAGAGCTCTGGTCCGGAGCGTCGTGAGGACCCCGGTGTAGTCCCACACGGCGGGCCCGCGGGGCCCGGGGGGCCGGGGGGGCCCCCTCGCTACGAGGGCCCGCCCACGCCGTGCCCGGCGCGTGTGGAGTACGCGACCCCCGTGTTTGCCCGCAACTACCAAGGCGTGTGGCGCTACGTGGTGCAGATTCCGTACGAGGGGTACTTCACGCAGACGGTGGAGGTGACGCGGTGTCTGCGCGCGCGCTGCCACTACCTGGACGGCGGCTGTCTGAGCAGCCCGCGCTGGCTGTCGCTGTTGGTGGCTGAGATGCACTACCCGCCGGTATGTACGCCACGGCGTTGTTCATTTCATTTGGTTATTTTATTATAGGGTAGGCAGAGGCAACCTAATCTAAAAACTCGGCTTCTCCTACTTCTCGATCGATTTACCTACCGCAGCGAGGAAATGCAAATAAATTATTTCTTCAAGTGGGAAACGAGCTCACAAACGTTGCGCTTACAGTCAAACGGCGCGCCGCCGTGCCGCTGTACCCCGACTGCCTCAATTTTTTTGTTATTTGATTATTTCATTCAAGCACCGCATCCTATCGCTAGTGTTTGGTGTGGTACTAACTTTAATCAATTAACCATATTGTATAGCTACAAACTGGCTGACCTCACGAAACGTAGAACTTTGGGCTCGTACAGTTATAATTTGTCGTTTGGTAGGTAGGAGGGGATGATATTTTTTTAAATACGTGCAATCTCTATGAACGCATAGACACTAATTAAACACAACACACAACAACCCCTCGTCATTCCATCTTAGTTAACTATATCACATGTATTGGCATAAACGGGGCCATCATGGCGCAGTGGGACAGCATTTGTCTGTAAAAGTCATTAGTTCGAGTCTCGTTCGAGGAATGAATTATTTTCATTTCCTCGTTCTGCAAACAAGATAACGGTGCGTGGGAAACAGAATGTCGTAACACTGCGATTCCTCTACACACCTTGTTATATGTGAGATACAATAAAATATACATGTATTTATATTGCAGGAATACCAGCAAATAAACAAGAGACTTGGAGAAGGTGATACTACAGAAAAACCCCCGCATTGTGATGGGCATGATGAACTAGGATGCTATCAGGTGAGCTTTATATTCACTTGTTTTAAAATTTCAATTATTCTCTTCCATTATAGAAATGATCATCGTTTATTTTTAAATTTTAAAGAAATTTAAAATCTGCTATGGAAAGTTTTCAATAATTAAATCTGCTAACGAGTTATATATAATTAATACATGGCGTTGTGTCTTAGATACAATTATATTAGTCAAAATAATATGGTAAATAGTCAATGGAAGCCTTTCTATAACTGACTAAACATATTAAATTTTTTTTAAAATTTTAAAATTGTTAATCCACACTTGGGAAATAAAAATACTTACTTAGAAAACGTATAAAAATGTGAACGTAGCGGGTCTCGAACCCGCACCTCCTGGAAACCGACCAGGCGCTCTGACCACTGAGTCATACGTTCTCATCAAGCTACGTCGAAATTTTTATACGCTTGTTACAACTGTGTGTTCTATTCCCACTCGAGAAAATGAACTCTGGTAACGAGGCAAAGCGCGGCGTTGAGTTCCGTCAATCAACACGCAATGCCTTCAGAACTCCGCGGAAACTGGGCAACGGAAATCTCTTAATGGGAATGGAGTGTCGGGGTTCCCAGGTATCCTCTGCCTACTCTGCTTTGTGTGGGATACAGTGTAAAGCTTAAAAAAATAAATAAAAATAAATAAATTTAATTCCAGGTACGTCTGTACTACGACTGGTTCTTAGTACCAGGCTCATGTAAATGCTGGCGGCCTGATTACTTCGCAAGATACGTACGACGCGCTCACACTGATCTGTAGAATCTGCCTTTAAATTACAAAATATTTATAAATATTTTTTGGGTTCATTATCCCGGTTTTTTGGGCAAAGGCATGAAATTCGACGAAATAATCGAAAAATATCTTTAAGTGTTAGTCTGCCCGTTTTCTTTATCCTAGTTTTTTAGATAAAGACAAAATTTATGTTATAAAATATATGAAATATTATCGTTAATTGAAAATAGCGTTGCAAGATTTTTACAATATGAACACTTTTTTTTACAATATAAAAGATTTGTTATAAATATCCTAAATTATATAAACAGATAACATTTTATATGATATACAAAATTTTATTTTCAATATTATTTTATGACTAGGTAACCTATACTGTAGGTAAACTCGGCGTTTTTAGTACACTTTTGCTTGTAGTATAATTGTAGGAGCTTATTTTATGAAAAAAAAAATGTAAAATATTTTAAAAGTAACAATTGCATATTTTAGATACATGGTAAAAGCACAATTTTTGTGTTGAATATCAAGATAGATAAAAAAAAAACTATTTATTTATTTTATTTTTTTATTAAAAAAACTATTTTTTTCTAAAAATGAGACATAATACATAAATAATGTATCCTCTCAAATGATTTTATAATATTAATAATCAACCAAAAAGCGTCACATAAAAATTGAAGACTTTAAAAAGTTGCATTTTTGTAATACTAAGCTATCGTGGGGCATTGGGACAGCGCCTGACTGTAAGCGCAACGGTTGTGAGTTTGATTCCCATTCGAGGGATTGAATTATATATTCATTTTCCAGCCCTAGTAAAAGGACAAAGCACGGCGTTAGGTGGCGAAATTCACGCCACCTAATACGAACGGAAACGAAACGGTGCGTGAGGAACCGAATGTCCAAAAAGAAAATATAGATAATAAATAAAGAGTGAACGACTTGGTGCTAAGAATTAGTGACATTGAGACTGTATTTATTAGTAATAACTTTATAAATATAAAGTAAAATAAATTTAAAGCTGTATTTACATTTTTTTGTTATAACAATTTAAATTAAATAAATTTAGTGTTGATATGTTTTTTTAGAAAATAATTTTAAATCGTAATTGCTTCAATTACAAATAAATGTTATAAAAAATATATATTTAAACAAAAGAAATATATTTTTCTATTTTATTTAAAATATTTTTTTTATGATATTTATTAATAACAGAAATTATAAGCATAAAAAATATAAACACCTATAATGGTAATGTAAATACACCTTTAGATAACAAAGCTAATTGCTCGATACCATTGCTTTTAATTGTAAGAAAATTTATGATTATGATTTAATATATATCAGTGTTAATTTATATTTTATTAATAAGTTATTAATAATAACGTATCTCACATTATTTCTTAATATTTAGAAATATAAGGCCTATATACATAAAAAAATATACTTATAAATATTTTCAGCAGCAACTAATAAAGATGCCTAATGCATATTAAATTATTAATATTGAAATCAAAATGAAATAAAAAAATATTTGTTTTATTTTTGAAGAGAAAACCATAACAAAGGTTTTTTTTGTATTTATATATAGGGCTTTAGAGATTATAATTCTAAAAAACGAGATATTTAATTTTAAAAAAGTGTAACGAAATCATAGATAATTTATTGTTTACAACATTTATTGTGGTTTTTTCCCTTACATTTCGTTATACTCTGCTCAAAGTGCATTTATTTTGTTTATATTTATATTAAGTTGGCAATTAGATTTAAGTAAGTTATAATACAGATTAAATAAAGCACACTATAATATTTTTTACTTTTATTCAATAACCCAAAAAAGAGTAAATTTAACTTCTTAAATTGAGAAAATCAACTATTTAAAAGAGTGGGTGTAAATACTTGTTTATATAATTATGTACGTGTTATCACTTAGTGTGGATAAGTAATCACAGTGTGGTATGGAAGCACATTTGTGGATGTGTGATTACATGTGTGGATGTTAGATCTCATGTGTGAATGTGGGAACACAATCGTGGATGTCAGATCACATGTTCTAATGTAGTATAACATGTTTGATCACATGTCGGGATGTGGGATTACATATGTGGATGTCAGATCACATGTGTGAATATGGAATCACATGTGGGGGTGTGTAATAATAATATTATAAATGGGAAAATTCGTGAGAATTGATGGTTGTTCTTCTTTCAAAAACTACTGAAAGGTTTTAGATGAAACTTAACAGTAATATAATTTATATATCAGAATAACACATACGCTACAATTTCCGTAAATATTTTGTATCTATAATTTGGCTATAATATAACAATAATTTTAAGCGGCGAAGCCGCGTTTGTATCGCTTGTATTTAATAAATGCTTATAATGAACATATATTGATACATACGTTACAATATCTATTAGTAAATAAATATTGAAACAATCAAAATGTTTAACATAAGACTCATCGACAAGCTTTTACTCTATTTTGCACTTCTGTGTAGAGGAGCCGTATGTACCCTTGAAAATTTCACGCAGCTATCCTTTCAGCTTCAGTATTCTTAATGTTCCAAAGAATGAACTTGATTAAGCTAAAATATAAACGATTACTTTTAATAAAGTATTCCGTAGTCGGTTCGCCGCTGGAATTGTGAATATATTAAAAAAACCGGTTATGGGCGTGTTAAACTCGCCCACCGAGGCTTCTGTATCTATTTCAGGATTGTAGGTCAACGAATCAAACAACGGATTCCATACAAAAAACGGCAAAATCGGTGCATAAATGCTTGTATCTTTTGATTACGTTGACTTAGAAGGTAGATTTAGACGGACGGACGGACAACAAAGTGATCCTATAAAGGTTTCGTTTTTTCCTTTCGAGGTATAGAACTCTAAAAATAAAAGAAAGATGATTGTTGTTGAGATGAGATCTAATAATCGATCTATCTAGGTATCTTATTACTTCACCCAAAAAGACTCGCTTAGTTTGTTAAGTTGCTGCAGGATTTTTATTACTATAAAATTATATAGGTACAACAAAAATAAAACGAATTGTCTTTGGAAAGTAATCTTTTATTCAGTAGATATTTCCAGAGTTGGGGCGTTACAATGTATAGTAAAATGTTCTACTAAAGTAGGCAGCAGCGGGGCGATGACCTCGCCAAGCCTTTGCCATGAAAAATAAGTAATATACAATTTATGTTCATAAAACTATTTACACAACCTCAATTATAGTCCAATTTAAATACTCGCAGCTCGCTACAGACATAGCCCATGCCCTTAGACTGTACTCGATGTTTGTGCTTTTATAATAGCAACTGCAACAATGTTATCGCACAAACGCAACCCTGACTTTGTTTTAGGGTAAACCGTACAACTATTGCCCACTTAAGAATTTTAAATAAGTTGTTGAAAAATAAACAGAAGTATGTGCAACTGCCAAGTTATTAAATACTTAGTACTTATTCTTGCGCACTATAGTTTTAACAATTTGTAGTTAAAAAATGACATAAAAAAAGATTTTTATCAAAAAAAAAAAAATACTGAATTATAACCGATGTTACGAATAAATAATGCAAAATTAACAACTGGCATTATTTTTCTTAAATCGGGCAATCATTGGGTTTACTCTACATTAGAATAAGAATAAATATTAAATATCAAGGATCAATATTAAAATATTTCAATTATATTATCTACTACGTATCTCAGTAAGCGTTCACAGTTGTGTGTCGCAGAGCTCGTCCCCGTCCCCGTCCTCGTCCCCGTCTCGACATTCACATTCGTCCACAATCCCAAAAGCGCTCTCGTCCACATCATCGCTTCTTTGCAATCCCATCTCCCGTCTGTATGTAGAGGTATTCGATGTTATTGTAAAAAAAAAACAATTTAAAACACCGATTCAATGATATCGATATACGATATGTATGGAGACGAAAACATCGATGGAATTTTGAATTATCAATTTTTTAAATTCCTGTTTGATTTACAGTCATCAGATGTTGAAAAAAAAACATTATTATCCAAAACATTTGTCGTTTATAGTTCAATAAAGTCGACAAAATTAAGTTTGTACATACGTTCGTATGCACAAATTTTGTTTACAATGAATTATAATTATAAGTTTATAATATTTTTTATCATTACAGAAAAATATAAAATAATATAATATTTTTTTTTACGTTTTTCTCTTGATTTCTACTGCAAGACTCACTTATTGCTAAATAATATAATTGTAGGTCTATGGGAAATACCTATTCAATTATGCGGCAAATAAAGTTGACAAACTAACTTTGCGAACATGTACACTCATATACAGCACTCATTTGTGCTCAT
>DWMY01002732.1:0-11273 GCA_018249775.1 Heliconius hecalesia formosus
AAAATACCCAAAGAATTTATATTCATGTAATGATTGATTTTTAATAAATTTTATTACTCATTAATTTTATCATACGTTTTATTTCAAACAGTCTCAATCCATTATTTCATTTTCTGGTAACCTTTATGAAGGAGTATTAACCCCGTCTTAAGGTTGTTTTTTTAGTTTCGGTTCCACATTGATTTTTTCATATTTAGTTTCATTTAAAATTAAAAAATATATTTATTGTTTCGTAATTCTGAATAACTTTCATTGTATGCTGTGTCAATTACTTAGACGATCTTATTAAGAACACCATGTGTTATGAAGATATTATATCTATTTCAATAAATAGTGGATGGTTAGGACCACTTCTCTTCTTTTCATTTACGATCCCACCAGCCTGAAAATGAAACTGCCTGCAACTTGTGTTGTTATCCTAATAAATGGCACTTCAAATTACTAGTGAACTAGTAAACTTATATAACCCTTGTAGTTCATACCCCTAGTAGGTTTTTCATCTACTTTAGTTCGTCTTTAATCTTATACTGTATATAGACTTCTATAGAATTTAAAAGAAAACTACATTAAACTACCTAGGGCCCGAAACTAATTAGATTTATTTCATCTGCAACTATGCTAGCTCTCCAAATAGGTTAAATCGATGGGATAGTAAAGTTAGGTTCGCCGTACCAATGTAAAAGGAATTATACATTTGTAATAAAATGTGAAATTTCTTTTACAATGATACTACTTACCTAACTACATATTATATGTATGTTTGTCTTTGATGCATTCTGCTATTTGATCGAATTATTTGCCTGCAGGAACATTTTTGTCTGTTGGATAACAAGAAACTTAATAATTAATAATAGGTTATTAATAATTTTCTATTTCATTTAGTGCATTCACAATTCTTCAAACATTTTATTCTCAAAACGTTTACTGCACATTTTACTATGATTACAATTTTTTAATTAGAAGTACATATGTTGACTCGTTTTGTTTTCATCTTCACCAAAAAACTATCTGTTGTTAGTAGGTATATAACATATTCGTATTAATTATAGTTTGATTGTCTTCGTACTGTGCAAATCTTATAAATGGTTCGGGTATATTTATAGCTCGTCAAGGAATTGTGCGAAATGATCCGGAACAGATCCAGTGATAAGAAGCAACTGATTAAGGATAAACTGAATAGATTGTTTGAAATACGACTTGGCAACGGTGATACGTAAGTGTTCTTGTGCTTTATAATTTTTTTTTATATCTTCAGCTCTCGCATCGCAGTGGGACAGCGTCTTACAAAGTTGTAAGGTTCAATTTTCAATCGGGAGAATGAACTTTTTGCATTTCCTTGCTCTGATACGGCGCAATGTCACAAAAATCGGCCGGTGCGTGTGTAGGGTATCTTAACAATACGTTCTCTCTACGTACTCTGCTATATTGGGGATGTTGCGTGGAGTTATTAAAAATATATGCTTAAAATGTTTCCTAATAGTTATTTAGAAAACATACAAATTTGAACGTAGCGGGACTTGAACCCGCGCCTCCTCGAATCCGACCTGGACCTGGTCGGTTATAAATAAGTATTTTTCTTTCCTAAGTATGGAATAATACTTTAAAATGTTAAAAATGTTTCCTAATATTCAGACATCTTTGACAAATCGTATTGCAGTCACTGCAAATACTTGAATGTATACACGATAGTTGTGAGTCCACATTCATTTCTCCAGTCGGATTAGTCCAGATGAGGAATCGACCGTTATCATTGTCAACATGCAATGTTAGATAAAAAACATGATAAGTGATAAGCATAGCTTAATCTGTTGCACTATAATTTACAAGCTTCAAACGATTTTGAATATAAAGCGAATCTTTTTAAATAATTATAATAATAACTATTGAAATTAGATGAGAACCTATACAAAATTTATTAAAGCTGATTTATTTTTCTTAGATTTCTACACATGACGCTGGCCAGCAACCAACCCAGCTTGGAGTATATAGTGAAGCTTATTCACAGCATGAAAATGCCAAGACTATTAAACTTAAAGAATAATCAATTTCAAACCATCCTTCACCTTGCTATTGTCAACGATATGCCGAGATTGGTGAACTTACTCGTATCGAAAGGTAGTAATAGTTTATAAATTTGGTTTTATAACTAAAACTGTATAATTCTTACAAATTATATTGAACAATTATAATTTTTTGACTGTAGGTATGTAGAATATTTTTTTATATATAGCAGAGAAAATGATAAATCCTCTAAAAATGCTGTCTCTGAAAAATGTTATTAAGGCAAATTGATATTTTATTCCATCTATAACACTGCAAATGCATAACAATCAGAGAACAGATTGATTGTTATCACTAAATTATCTTGGCCTATCTCGCGAAATGTAGGAGCATCAAGAGTGTCAATAAAAGTCTATATATGGTAATTTTAAATGCTTATTTAAATGGTAGGGCTCAGTGGAACAAGCCTGTGAATAAACGCGACGGTTGTGGGCCCAATTCCCACTCCGAGGATATTATATAATATTTTCTGTCTGGGAACAAAGCAAAGCGTGACCTTAAGTTGCTCTTCACAACACGCAATTTCACGAAGATTCGACGGAAACGAAACGCCTTAACACTAAGTTCCCTCTGCCTACCATATTGTGGATACAACATTAATTTGAGTAAGTAAATAAGTATATTCTTTTCCACAGGTTGTAATCCAATGGAGGAAGACGGTGAAGGCCATAATGCAGTACACTACGCAGTTATGCATCAGTCGTGTCTCACGCCGCTTCTTGAAGCGATACGCCTACACGCAGTACCTTATGATATCGACGCTTTCAATAACGGTAATTTATAAAATACTTATTAGAACAGTTTCTATTATTTCGTTAGTATCTATAATGGTATGAGATTGGGTATAACCAAACTTATGCTGCAATGAAGGATAAAATAACAATTTATTTAATTATAAAGCTACAGAGCGTACTTAACGTCCCCTATTCACACAAACGTCATTCATCTTATTTTTTCTTTTATTTTTTATTTCTATAATTGTATTTAGACCTTTCTTTAGACATGAATACCTGTCTTCAAACATTACGACGTCTATATAAGAGTATAATTGGAGTAAAATTAAAATTAACTTTTTAACGCGTCTTTAGCATATTAGGGGTGTACTTGTAACAAAATATGTAATAAAATCTAAGAATTTAAATTTGAACCAATTTAATTGTATCCGAATGAAACTTGGCAGTTATACGTAGCTTAGGTGACAATACAATATTATGGTACTAACCAGCTGGTGTGATTATGAAACTAGGGCCTGAATATTGAAACTGTTTTGAGGTTACTAATATACCATTCTAGTTTAGGAGCATACAATTTATAGCACATGTATATATTTTTTTCTAAATTATATATTTTATTATAATATTATTATTCCATTTTCCTTGTGTTGTAGTTGCTACAAATTTACAAAATCGCAAACACGTTGTTCTAACAACTGCCCCGTGGAGAAACACTTACCCACTTTGTGGATTCATGAACTGAACTCATGAATAAGACTAAGATAAAAAATACTTTTACAATAATTGATAATTAAAAACTCTTAACACAAAAACTTTTAAAAAGTAAACATACAAACAGAAAAGTACTGATAAAGTACTGTTTTAAATGGCTAATGATAAGTGGTCGTTCTACGTCGCCTTTCAAACAAACACATTAACAGACAGACATACAGATACACATATGCACAGTGACATAAAACTTATAACACCCCACTGTTTTTGTCGGGTAAAATATTTTTTGTACAATTATATTCACTAGTCGCATTAAGCTTTTAATATGTGACATAGAGATTTATAAAATTGATTGAAACTAAAATTGCTATATATTTTTTTTATATGTTGAGATAAAAAGTATGCATTTTAATTTAAATTTGAGGCCGTTGTGGCACAACCGCACAATGTGTGATGATGTATGATTCCCACTTAACACTAAGTTCCCTCAGCCTAATCAGCTACAGTGTACAGCATGAATCTTAAAAAAAATACAGAGAAACAGACTGCGCTGCACCTCAGCGCGGTATATGGTAGTGCTGAAAGCGCTGCAGCGCTTCTACGGCACGGCGCAAAGAAGGACGTTCGCGACACCGCGCTGCGCACGCCGCTACATCTGGCTGCATACGACGACTACAGTGCTGTAGTGCGAGTTTTACTTGAAAAGGCCACACCAGTAAGTAATGATTATTTATTTTATACAGCACGCGGTTGGCGGAGTAGTAGTGTCGGGACACTCCGTTCTCCATGTACCGCTCACAGTCAGACTATGCTGCGGCACAGATACAGCCTCTATGAGTTATGCTGCCGCGTTTAACTACACCTGTATTGTGTATCTTAACAATTAGAAAACTTATATAGAAAATCTTGCAACACTAATTTCAGCTCTTTTCTTGCTGTCCGGATTGCTCAACAAGAAAAGCTTGTTAAGGAATAAAGAGTTTCAATTTCAAAATTCATGAAAATAATCTGGAATATTTTACTTTCACATATTATCAGTATAAAGATTTTATTTTAATCAACTATCTAGTAAACATATTATAAGTATATATTTTTATAAATAATTTGAAAATAATGTTTTTACTTAGGATGAAATCGACGCAGTGGATGGAAAAGGTTACACAGCTCTACAAATAGCATGCGATTCTGAAATTCGGAAAAATACACTTGAAATAATTCAAATACTTCTTGAACATAAGGTAATAACATATATTTTTTACGAACACTTCATTAATAGCCTGCCGCAAAATAGCGCAAATTGATATTAATTTAATTTAAACATATTTTTTTTTTTTTTTGTAGGCGGATCCACATAAGCACGAAAAATTTAATCAGCCAGCGTTTATACTCGCTCGACACAAGCCGGAAGTGTTAAAGATTCTCAAACCACATACAAATGACCAACTTCTGACCGAAGATGATATAAAATCTGAGCCCGAGGATGAATTTGATTCGGCTGAAGAAGGGGTAAATGATATTTGTGAAGTATATAAAACAAACCAGCTTCACGCTGTATCCCCACAGCAGCAGCACATCCACATAGCAGGGTAGGCAGAGGGAACCTAATGTTAAGACAGTCTGTTCCACACTTTCCGCCGAGTTCTGGACGCATTGCATGTTGATTGGCGGAACTCCACGCCGCGTTTTGATTCCACACTAGAGCTAAGAATATAAATGTGAAAAAATATTTCATTTCCTCGAATCGAACCCACAACCAGTCGATTTAGTCAAACTTAGTGCCCCTCTGCGCTACGACTGGCCTCAACTGGCGAAGTACCTACATGCAAAGTTAAAATAAATAATTTTGTTATATTTGTAGTTCAATTCTTACAATATGAGTGCATGAGTGCATACGCTCGCAAACTTAACTTTGTCAACTTTTATAACTTTTTCCTTCGAGTAGACCTACAATTGTGGAATTGGTACGAGATATTGTTGGTAGGTGATTACTTTTAGTGTTCTGATTTAAGTACAAGAAAGGAGTTCCAACTTAAACTGTTTTATTAAGGTCTTGCATCCCAATATGTATTTTCCTTATCTTTAATCTAGTGCTCTACATGCACTAGAACTAATATTATATAACAATTGCTTAACATATCGACGTTACATCAATTATAAACCTTGAAGCCGTCGTGACATAGCCTCTGATATGTTTTATTCACGCAATATCTCGCATATATCAGGGTAGGCAGAGGGAACTCAATGTTGAGACACCAAAGTGAAGAAATGAAAATATTAATTTCCTCGAATAGGAAGCGAACCCACAACGATCGCATTTACAGTCGCACGCTTGTGTCCCGGCGAGATCTAACTATCTGTCTGTTTCCAGGATGAGGAATCTACCTCGCTAGCAGAGCTACCACTCTACGAGCAAGAAGTATCCGAATTGTTAGAAAAGAACGGGGCGTGGCGCGATTTGGCGCGTTCCTTGCAACGCGGCTCGCTACTGTCGTTGTTTAGCGCCGCGGACCACCCGGCGTCACGTCTTTTGTGGCACATCAAGGTGTTAAATATTCTTATTTCGTTTATCAGACAAAAAATATTAGTGTGAAACTCTTTGGATGATTAGATTTTGATGATTCTTTCAAGGTGTAGATACCTTGAAAGAATTATGCTGCTTCGTTACCCACCTTCCGCCCAATTTTCAAGCCATTGCTTGTTAAGTATCGGAATTTAACCCCGCGCTTTGTCTTATTTGAAAATAGCCATTTCACTCGAGTGGAAATCGAACCCACAACCGTTCAACGCTGTGCCACTCCACTACAATGGCCTGACATTGCTAATCTTAGGTTTTCTCTGCCTGCCTTTCTATATTCGGGATACAGCATGCATAAAGTATAAAATGTTTCATTTTACAGGATTGTGACGCCATGACGTCGAAGTCATTGGAGGTACTGCTCAAGTCACTAGGTCAAATCGAAGCAGCTGCGGCTATAAGAAAACATTTAACTGACTAACTCCAAAGTTAATACTTTGGAGTTAGTGAGTTAAATGTTTTTTTTTTTTAATTATTATTTAATTATTTTATCGTTTATATAGTTAATTATATTCATTAATACTTTATGTAAACTTTTATATATTTGTAGGTACGTATTTTTAAATTAAGCTAAGCTAATAATGTATTTCTTTACATTTTAAATTTAATTCTGATTTTCAAATATATCCGTTTGAATGCTTTTCATTTTAAAATAATTATTTGAAAATGAAATTAACGAACTGAATACTAAGCTAACTTAAGTTGTTCTTTTAAAGATTACAAAATATTAATGTTTGTTTTATACATTAATTATTGTTTATTACTTTTTTTAGAAAACGTATAAAAAAATAACGTAGCGGATTTCGAACCCGCGCCTCCTGGAAACCGACCAGGCGAATAAGTATGAAATATTTCCAATGTGCTGTTTTGCCAATTTCTAGGTGTGCAATTGCAAAGTTTGTGTCGGCATACTTTGTAAGTTGATCACAAATAAAGTGATGTTATTCAGAAATGGCTACTGACGTATTTATAGTTATAGACAACATTACTTTCATGATATTTTTTTACATAAAAACAAATAATTGAGACTGTCTTCGTATTTACATATAAGTTATACACAATTAAATTAAATATTACTCGTTGACTGAATGAATTTAACTAATATATATATTGTAAACTTATTAAAATGTTGTTATTTTTAACTATATAATAATAAATATTATATATATGAAATTTCCTCGATAAACTGAAATAGTTTATTATTGCTTACATAGTTTCGCTATAGTTTTTAAATTGCTACATTAATATATGTTCAATTAAGCTTATATAAAAAAAACCAAAACTATCCAATATGGCGCATTTTCGTACAATTTTTATGAAATAAAAATTACAAATTTGGTTTTGATAAATAAAAATTACCTTTATGAATACTTATAGGAATTCGTTTATATTTAGTGTTTTTTTTTTTCCTTTTTTTGAATTTATCCAATACTGCAAGTATTAACTGTCTAAAGACAGAAATGATATTCATTATAATGTTAAATATATATTTTTGGCTCGTACAGGACTATGAAATTTGACTTTTATTTTTATTTTTAATTATGATTTCCCTAAGTGACAACCACTATAGGAAATCAGCCTTGCACTTTTGGAACAAAATAATTAAAGGACAGAATTCAGCCTCAATTATTCCTATTAGTGCCTTAATCTGATTTTAAAAGTAAGTTGTGCCATATATTTTACTGATAAATATTATATCATCATCGGCCGTAGGCGTCATTTTGGTTAAATATAAGTTCTAATGCATTTTTTCTTATTAATCATGATTCTGTACATATTTTTTGGAACTTATTGTGGCGGTAGCTGTATCCCACATAGCAGGGTAAGCAGAGGGAACCTTTCCACCGATTTCTGGAGGCATTGCGTGCTGAGTGGCGAAACTCAACACCGCGCTTTGCTTCGACACCAGAGCGAAGAAATGCAAATATAAATTTAAATAAATGTTTCAATTCCTTGAGTGGGAGTCGAACCCACAACCAGTCGCGTTTACAGTCACACTTTGTGCCCCTGTGCCACAACTGAGAAATTATATATTTTTAATATTTAGGGTTTTATTAGACAAAGTGCGGCGTTTAGCTCCGCCATATTTTAGATGCAATGCCTCCAAAATGGTTGGAAAATTTAGAGGTGAGTAAAAGCTTTTTCCCTGTCCCAAATGTTGCAAAAGCCATTGATTATTATTATTGATAGAGTACCTTTATTACATTCACTTATACAATAAGATAAAAACGTAATATTAATTAATAATAATATTCATTACGGTCGACGAGTCGTGGCCGTCCTGACTTTAGCTGTAGATGGCTGCGCAGATTTTATTTTAGGAATTTTTCTTCCTTTTATTAATTTTCTAAACTTATCTTTAGGGCGGCCACGACTCATCGATCGAGGTCCATTTTACATTTTTTTTTTCATCAAACTGATTTATGTATGAATTGATTTATGTAAAAACCGTACTATTTTATTCCAAGTCGCGAAACATGTTTAGTTTTCTATACTGTACTATAGGTATGAGTTTTAAGTATAAAATGATATGATTTTTTATAAATAAGATGATTTACATTGTAAATGCTAAAAAGTTGACATGTTTTTATATAAGAAAAAATAAAGATATCTTAATAATTCGTGTCTTTTATTGCTGATGATCCTATTTTTAATAATGTACTTAAGCACAGTACCTGCATAACAAGCTACATCGAAATTTTTACACGCTTGTTTAAATTTCCGCAAGCAGGCAAGAGAGAATGCTATTTATTAAATATTTTTAAATTTTTTAAAGTGTTATTCCACACTTAGGAAAGAAAAATACTTGTTTAGAAAACGTATAAAATTTGAACGTAGCGGGACTCGAACCTGCACTTCCTGAAAACCGACCAGGCGTTCCGACCACTAAGCCATAGGTTCTCATAAAGCTACCTCGAAATTTTTATACGCTTGTTACAACTTATTTATGTATATGTAACAAGCGTATAAAAATTTAGCTGGCCTACTACGATTCTACATCAGATGTGTAAGTTGAAATCGATTATAGCCACAGACAAGATGCGCGAACGAAATCGCGGGCACTGCTAGTTATAAATAAAGCTGTCGCAAAGATCCTGCATTTATCTTTGAAGTTCCAAAAATTAATTTACTAATTTACTTCGACTTAACTAAAATGAGTACAATATAAATAAGACAGGATAAAATAATTTATAAGGCTGCAGTCAATGTACTACACGGTCGATGTATTTAAGTCAATTTGCTTAAAAATCTTGAAAATGATCATTTAATTTGAATCGAGCAAATTAATAAATAAAATTAAATCAGCTTCACGCTTTATCCCGCTCACAGCAGAGTAAGTAGATGGAACCTAGTGTTAAGACACTCCGTTCTCCACTTTTCGCCGAATTTTTCAAAGCATTGAGTGAGTGGCGGAACTCAACGCCGCGCTTTTGCCGAAACGAAGAAATGAAAATAATAATTCATTCCATCGAGTGGGGATCGAACCCACAACCGTCACGTTACAGTCACCCCTGTGCCCTGCGCCACGACGGCGTCAAATCAAATTAATATACCTAATATTTTTCTTCTTCCTGGCATTAACCCCGGCTTTTGCCAGGATCTGCTTTCCTGCTCAACCTACTCTGCTTTGCCCGGTATTTAGCGTAGGTGGTTAGTCCTGCATCACGACATCGAACCAGCGCTTCCTTGGGCATCCGAGATGTCTCTCTCCAGGGACTGATATAGTAAAGCACTTTAATTCCAAATAGTTCTTAGGCCGGCGCGTAACGTGGCCAAATCAATTCAGGCGACGCTCTTGGAGTTTATCCGCTACCTCACTGACTCCAAGACTACCTCGAATGCAAATTAATATACCTAATATTATAAAGTACAAATGCATAATGTCGAAAAATACAACTTATACATTTTAATATATAATATCTCAACACCTACTGTTTTCTTGACTTCCTTATAATTTACTTTTTAATATTTCGTCTCATTTTATACAAAATCTCAAATTATGTTTAAAATTTATCTTAAATTAAAATAAAATCCCAATAAATAGTTTTGATTTAGGTACAAATTTTTCGGTGCTTACTGTTGCATCAAAAGTCATGCAGAAGGGTCTTAACATAAATGGCTATATTGATTTAATCAGCTTCACGCTGTATGCCGCACACTGCAGGGTAGGCAGAGGGAACCTAGTGTTAAGACACTCTGTTCCCTACTTTCTGCCGAATTCTGGAGGCATTGCTTGTGGTGTGATTGAGTGGCAGAATTCAACGCCGCGCCTAACCTCGACATATAAATTTAAGTAAATATTTCATCTCCTCGAGTTTGGATCGAACCCACAACCAGTCGGTTTTACAGTATACTTTGTGCCACTGCGCCACGACCTCTGGCTATACTGAACACATTTTATATTATTATGACCGGAGAAATTTAAAGAAAATTTTGAAAGGAAGAAAACGGAATACCTACCCATAACATGATACAAAGTCAGAATCTTAACTACTTATAAAATATTTACTTACTTATACTTACTTTTTCGTGTATAGACATAACTGTATTGCTTTTTAAAAAGTCCTTGCTTAAATTTCCAACTGGTTTACATAACTTATTTTCCCATTTATTTTCTTAATCTCTTTGAAAAAGAAAATATCAAGTTTCGACTTACTTTGTGCATTGTTCATTTCAGATGTACACAGCTGAAAGTTTTCATATGTTTTATATAAGTAATCTTATAAATAAATAAGCAGATTTTGAATTTTATCAAGTAATTATTTTTATTAAATATATAGCATTAGGATCAATAAAAAAAATCAATTCTTGACTAAATGCGCCATTTATTTCACAATTTGGCGTTGGATTTTCCAACCCGACTAATAAGTTACCGCACATGAATTAACACATGTCTTCGATCGAGAGTAAGCTACCCTTGTCAACTAACTTTTCATTTTATATTACTGTATGTTTTGTTTGATGCAATAAAGAATATATATATATATATCTCCTCATTCATCTGAAGATTAGGAGCCACCTATTATATAGCTTTTATACTCATGATTGAAGAATTACTAATAGATCCCGACTATTAATCCTAATAAACTATTGGGCTTGTTTATTTTCATTTTAGTTTTATGCAGTCGGGGTTTTAGTTTTTATATTTTTTTATTATTATTATTTATTTTTCTGTGTATATAACTAATATA
>DWMY01002733.1:0-11273 GCA_018249775.1 Heliconius hecalesia formosus
AATTTGTTATTCATTAGTTATTATTATTTTAAAATTATTTGTTATTCTGATAAACTACTAAATAGATAATAGGTAGTTATCGTAGAATGATACGGACGATTAAACTGAAGAAATGAAGAACCGCATATTTTTTTTTATGTTAATTTCTTTCCACTGCATATACTATAAAACGACTATATATTTTACTATAAATTTTAAAAGACTATATATATTTTTTCATAAGTCGTTGAAAAGGTAAAAAAACCCTTGTGCTTTTATTGAAATAATACTGTTAGAATGATTTTGGACATAAAAACTAAATTCTGAATTTATTTTCTACTAGCAACCCGCTCACATATTTTTTTTTTATCTGAATAACTTTCGTGATTTAATAACATTATCTTTTTAAAGACAATGTTCATACAATGAAAATTAAAGTTTCAGCTAATTTAATAAAACGCTTATTTCACAATTTGTAGCAGTATTGTCGCATGCAACACTTTATATAGACATTACTTTTTTATTTGATTCAAATATTTTTTTATTATATGTATAGATAACTTAAGTAGCGTATGCCATGATTTTAAAAGTAAAACTTTCTTTGTCTCTGCCTAAAGCTATTATTTATGAAATTTATGACAAAACGCGAATTCTATGACATTGTAGTGAAAGTTTTGCAATTTAATCTTTGTGTTGTTTTTCGTGAGAAAAATAGAGATGCAGTTATTAACATTTTAATTGTTTGTGAAAAACATTGTGAGAGAACGTCAAAATAATACAATGAAAGTTTCAATTAAATAATAGACAAAAAATATGTTAGTTGATGCGTGTTTTTTTTTAAATTGCCTTACGTATTATAAATATAACCAATAAGATTCATACAAATAACAAATAAGATTAAAAATATTTTGTTATAATGTAAAGTCCTTAAAACAATATGCTTATCCAATAAAACACACACACACACACACAGTCTCATAATAATTTAAAAATTTTGAATTTGTTTTGTATTATATCCCTGCTCCGTCCGTTCTGATAACAGCCATATATTGACATATATTAGGCACCGTATATAAATTTATATAGATAACTTTATATATCAACGAAAAGTTACATTAATTTTCAATTGAACTTTGTAATCATTGTCGACGCAAATCAAATTTGAATTGATTTTTTACTTGAAAACAAGCATGAAATAAAAGTAAGAGATGCTTATTGTTAATAAGCTTCTTGGTAATACTTTATATGTATTGTTAACAGATTATGAGACTCTGAGATCGATCTTGAGATGCCGTTTTCATTCATAAATGATATATCTACGAATGAAAACGTCTTCTCAAAATCGATCTCAGAATTGAGAGCGATTTATAAATACATACGGACATAGGAACGTTCTATGCAGTGCAGATTGCGTGTCATTGATCGTGAACTATCAGCAATTGTATCCATAATAAACTAAATAGGTTTCATTGTAGTTTCAAAGTAAATATTGACTAAATGCAATGTTGTTTTTTCTATATCACAGCTTTGTTCTTCTATGGCAGTTTAAATACAGCACTGTAGTTTTGTTCAATTTACAATATGTTGTTACGAAAATAGAACTCAGGATCTTATCAATTTCCAGCAAACATGTTATATAATTAATAAATAAAATGTTAATAATAATAATGGCTGATAATAACAATGAACGCATTTATTTATTTAAAATAACGTTTTAAAAGAAGTTAATCGAGCTGATGTTATGTTTCGCACAAAATCCCCACATGTGTTTGTAATTAGTAGATTACGTCACAGTAAACATAATTTTTAAACATATTAAATTAATATATATTTACATTTTACTAATATTTTAAATAAAACGATTTAACCAGATTATAGTATTTGCAGACTGAGGTGGTATTCATCTGTCAGTTCACCGTATTTAAGATATTATATACAGGTAATGATAAAAATTAAATAAAAACGTATATAATTTGTACGTACGTAATTTTTTTTAGCTTCACGCGGTACCCCGAACATAGCAGGATAGGCAGACGGAAATTGGGAGCCTACTGTTACAACATTCTGTTCCTATTAAAATACTTAGGTTCCCCACTTTCCGAATTCTGGAGGCATTGCGTGTTGAGTGGAGGATCTCAACGACGCGCTTTGCCCCGTTACCAGAGCGATGAAATTGTTGCATTTACAGTAGCGCGCTTATGCTCCTGCGCCACGGCTGACCCTAATAATTTATTTATAAAGGATCTAACGATTGTTTTATAACATTATTTATAAATACATTTCATTTAATAAGGTTACATTTTAATTCATTTAGAGTAAAATAAATGAACAAAAATATAAAGAATATAAAAACATTAAACATTTTTCATATTTTTTAAGCAATTCTACTTGTTTATTAAAAAAAACACATTGAAGTCACAAGTTCTATATTTTTTTTAATATTTTAACATTTTTAATGTTTTATTTCATCTTTATTTCTCTTAATTTCTAAAAGAATGAAAATACTTTAAACGTGAAACCAATAACATATCTACTATATTATCAAAAATTTTGATAATTAATTTGTATTCTCTATTTTGTGACATACTAGTGGGCCATGCGCGGTTTCGCCCGCTTCTTTATTTTTTAATGTTACTTCCTTCCTTCTTTAATTCCGCTCGGTGTTACCCCAACGTATATTATTGTGGGGTAATACCGGGCGGATTTTTAATGTGTTAAAACAGTATAATAAAAATATTTTACTCACGCTCAGTCAAAAATACATACCTCTTACATTTAGTAAGTAAAGTCAAGATTTTTTCAAATTTAATAGTAACTTCGAACTTAAATGAAATTCAGTTCTGTTGTTTTAATAATAGAGTCTATAGAAATATTTTATCCTATTTTTCTCACCTAATTATGAAAATTACCTTGTTGCGTTTATCAGCGTATATCATTTACTCAGTGCGATCTTGCCCATCACCAATCTTACCACAACGTAATATATATTTATTTTTGAAATCCCAACAAAAAAAAAGGCATCACTATTAGTTTTAATTTTATAAACCAATAACATATATATACTTAAATCTCCTCGTTAAGTACGTTATCAGTTTTGCTTTTGTTTGTTCTCATTACTGTGCCAGTCAACGACCTGTAAATTAAATCTAATTAATCTTAATATTTTTGATCTCGCTTTAAACTAGTTTTCCTAAAATAGCTGAAATGTAACCCTTTTTCTTCTTACTTCTTATTTTCGCAGTTATTATACCTATACTATACTAAAAATTATACCACCATGTTGGTGGGTTCCCTCCCACCTTCGAGAATGTTTATATCTTTTGGTCCCATGGTTTTCAAAAGACCAGTCGTGGTGCAGGGGCACAAGCAAGCGACTATAAACGCGATAGGTTGTACGTGCGGGTGCGATTCCTACTCGAGAATATAAAATCCATACTGTCTGTGACGCAATCAGGACCAAACTGCTGATTCAATTGGGATAACATTTCATATAGAAATACTTGAGGGTCTTGGGATGAACATACTACAACTACTAATTTGTCATATTTGTAATATTATCGACATATACTAATATATTAAAATACTATTCCTACTCGTATCTTTAACTTCTCCCTTTCCTCTAGTGATTTTCCTGATTCTTGGCGTCATGCATTTGTAATACCTGTTCCTAAAATATCCAACCCAACATCTTTCGCTAAATATCGTCCTATTTCTATACTCCCTTTTCTTTTGAAGGTTTTTGAACGCATTGTGCATGAACAGGTATATCTATTTTTGCACAATAACAATACCCTAACCTCTTTCCAGTCTGGTTTCCGTCCTGGGCACAGCACAGTCACAGCACTTAATAAAGTCGGTGATGATATTAGATACGGTATTGACAACCAGCGAGTGACTCTACTCGTTTTGTTAGATTTTTCTAATGTCTTCAACACAGTTGACTACGATTTACTAGTAGCAATATTAAAATCCATTAACATCTCCTTTAAAGCAACTGAATGGTTTTCTTCTTACCTTCACAGCCGTAAACAGAGCATCAAGGTTGACGGAAAACTTTCGTCAGTGTGCCATATAAACGCTGGGGTACCGCAGGGCAGTGTGCTGTCCCCCCTACGCTTTTCCATTTTTGTTAACACTCTCGCTCCACACATAACATCATCTCACCATCTATACGCTGATGATTTACAAATTTACACGACCGTCGCCACAAATGATATCTCCAGCGCAGTAACGAAAATTAATTCTGATTTACAAATAATTAGCACCTGGAGTAAATCGTTTGGGTTTTCAATTAATCCTAATAAGTCTCGGGTATGTGTGTTTGGTAACCCTAAGCAATTATCTATAGTTCTTTCTCCTCTCCCTCCAATTATGTTTGACAATATTTGCTTAGATGTTAGTGCGAGTGTTAACAATTTGGGAATCAGGATGGGCAGTACATTTTCTTGGTCACCTCATGTCTCAAGATTTTTTGTGCCATAGGTAGATTGAGAAAATGGAAAAATCTCTTACCTTTAAAAACTGAAATATTGTTAGCCCATACTTTCCTTCTACCTATACTAGATTATGCTGATTCATGCTATTTAGATGTGTCTCAGCAATTGCTTGGTAAGCCCGAGCGCCTGCAAAACCTTATAATAAGATTTATTTTTGGATTACGAAAACACGACCATGTGTCACAGTACCGTAGTCAACTTAAGTGGTTGTCAAGAAAACATAGGCGCTATTTACATTCCCTTACACTCCTTTACACTATCCTTTTCCATCCTGATACTCCGCCGTACCTCAAGGAACGTTTCAAGTTTCTGGGGTCGGCAACCCAACACTCCCAAACCCTTCGTTCCCGTAATAACAGCTTCCTTGAAATACCTTTGTGCCGCACGAAATGCTATGGCGATTCTTTTACTGTGATGACAATCAAACTTGAGAATGAGCTACCAGTGGAAGTGAGACGGTCCCAATCGGTTGGGATATTTAAACGACGTCTTAAGCAGCACTATCTCGAACTAAATAGCTAAACTGATATTTCTGTAAATTCCTCTATTTCTATACATGTATAGATATTTGTGAAGATGTGTGTAAATAAGTATGTATGCATGTATTTATGTATGTTTATATATATGTATGTATGAATGTATGAATATATTTTTGTATATGTATGTTTATAAAATAAATAACTCATTTATATTTAATAAGATCATATTTATGTAAAATAAAACAATTATTACTTTTTGCACCTTTCTGCTGTCTTTTATGTAATAAATTCTTTCAAATGGTTGCCTGTAAGAAATCGCTTTTAGTGAGAAGGGCCGCTATTGCACTATTTGTTGTCTTTTTTGTAAATTAGTACCTGTTATTATATTGTTTTTTTTTTTTCGTTTTTTAGTGCAATAAAGTATTATTATTATTATTTCTTGTCCGACATAGTTTGACACCAACTTCAAAATTATAAAATCTATCTTTAATTATTAATTTCGTTTAACAAAATCAATGTGCGTTTTACTTTATGTTAAGTAAACTTATTTTTTACTTTTTAGTTTATTGTTTGAAGTCGATTTTTTTTTAATTAATTTATTTTACGATTTTAAGTGATGGGTAGACCTTAAAAGGATGCTTCTCAAATGAATAGGTAATGGTTGTCCTATGTGAAACTTCAATCTTAATTAGATATTATTCTTGTGCAAGCTACCACTTTGGCATATTGACAAGAACATTACATAACAATATTCGGGTGAATTACGATCCTCTCCCTTTTTGGAAATCGAGTGAAAATGAGAACGTCCTCTTTTATGAAGTTGGTACCAAAAAAAAACAACTTGTTCAATTTCAACCGGATCCCATAATCAGAATCTAACCAAACTTTCACTAAATTATCTTCAATCCATAAACATATACCATCATGGACTTTTTTAATGTATCTATAAAAAAGTCGACGATGGTATATGTTTATCAATAATACTTTCTTTTTCACATGCGTAAATTCGTCATATGTGAATGAATCTCAATGTGTGGAGATGCTTAAGGATAAAAAAAATCTATGTCCTTATGCACATTACGTCACATAGATTATCGACTTCTATTGCTTGGAAAAAAACAACGCACCTATACCATTTTCTCTTGAAACCACATGTACTTTTCATATCTAAAAATAATAAATTTAATATTATGTGTACTCACTACGTAGCATGAGACGCACGCATGCAGAAACTGCGTTCAGTTGAGTTGCAATATCTAACATTTCTACTCGTTATGTGGCTTTGTTTACGTAAACAAACTTTCTCCTTTTCCTTGCTATTTCTATATTGATATTACATATCTTGATAGATTTATTACTAATCTAAGAAATTTAGTATTTAAAAAAAAAACTAGATAGGTTATTTAGTAGAAGGTCAAATTACAAAACAAGGAAACGTGATTTAGTTACTCTTATATTGTTGTTTTCAACTTCCTATGCTAAAGCCTTTTTATCTAAATCTATTTGCAATTTTGTAAATAAATTGCTATATAACGTCTATTACATATAGTAATAGGTAATAATAATATCTTTACCTACAGAGGATTTTTATGCAACTGTATTACACTGCTACTAAATATATGTGTAACTTTTTTCCATTTACTATTAGAGATATTGCGTGCTGAGTTGCGGAACTCAACGCCTCTCTTTGTCTTATTACCCACAACTGTCGTGTTCACAGTCGACGTGCCTATACATATACTAAAGATCTACTAACTAAATTAAGATTTATAATTTGTATCTCTTGTCAGACTAAAAAACGTATGACATTTTTATGTAAAGCATAAAGAAAGAGTACAAATGTAATATATATAATTTTGACATATTTCGAGCCATTTAGGTGTTTTAGTAATTTGTCTGTTCTCGCAAACTTGCAATGTTAACTCGCACAGAGGCGCAGTTTAATCTGACTTCTATTAGTTGCGTCTTGACTGCTTTGCACCGGCTTGCTTCAAATATTTAACTATTCAAATAACGTACCACACTTACTTAAAGCTGATTATCAGACGAAATGCTTTTGTCATCTTTATTTTTATGACCTGTGAATGTTTTTTTCTTGATACAATAGTTATCTACATAGGAAAAACACGCTTTTGTGTTTTTATGCCTGCAAGGGGTAGCGTGATAGGCTGATAAGATATTGTCAGATCCGCTTAAGTCCTTCCTATATGGCCAACAAACAATTGACGAAGCATTGCAATAAAGTATTACGTCTATTGAATATTATTCAATATATGCATCTACTCATGCCTGTCAGATAAGCTGATTAATAAACTAATTCCATTATATCTTTGTTTATCTCTTTAAACGTCAATCCTGATATATTAGACAACAATTTCTGAATCTTTCTATAACATGTGTTATAAAAAATTGTAAATCAGTTAAAAATATTTAATTGTTGATGTCATGTTTGTGGACACAATCTACACTCGGGAAAATTATTATATTTGAATTACTTTCATTTACACAACGTGACATTGGCGAAGTGATATGTGCTCTACTGGCACGCTCGGAACGCCATAATCAAAGAACCATACCATACTTTTTTTATCTTTTCTTTTATCTTTTCTAGTAAAATATTTTCTTATGTACATCTACGTTCATCTTCCTATATGCAAGAGGAACTTAAAATAAAAAAAAATGGTATTTTGTGTCTGGAAAGAGCCATCAGAAAATTTCTATGAAATGTATAATTATTACTGTTAATATTATTGATATGTAATTTGATAGATAATGCATATATCATATTAATTATCAAAAATTTATCATATAATAATTTCGATTATGGTAATATGTCATTTTATCTATCCAATAAAGGTAGCTATTATAGATAATCTTCGACCCTGTCTGCATGTCTGTGTTTTGAGTTGTAGATTCCACTGTCGCATTATGTCAAACGAAAACCGAAGAAGTCTTGATTAATCTTGTTTTTCTTGATTTTTACACATAAATGAAACTCGGTTAACGAGTTTCATATGAAATTAATCCACAGCCCTCTAGCGCATTCACTAATGAATCTATTGCGGCAAGAGAGTCCATACCTATAGAATATAAATGTATATTAAAATTTAACGTTTTAATGTAGTTCTAATTGTAATTGGGCACGCTGTGGTCTAAACTTAACTATACTTGGAGATGATAATTGATATCTAGGAAGAGGAAACTACAGTTCAGCAATCGTGTTTTAGTCTTATAGATGTAATACTTAAGTTGACCTTTTGTTAAGGTTAAGTTTAATGATTTTACTATCACTTCTGGTATCTAATCTACCATTGCAGTTCTGCAGTACATTCACCAGTTTTTCCATATATTTTTAATTACCGTTACGAAAATATCGTGGGCAATTTATTTGGTACGTGGTCTATTGTAGTTAAAGACATACAACCTCCAAACAAATGAACTGTGTATTTTCCGCGTTTAAATCATTCCCACTTTTTTATTTTACCTTGAATCGTAGGCGCACTATCTAGATAAATTTTAGATTTTAATTGAGTTGGGTTCGGTCAAGTCAAAGTCAAATAATTTTATTCAGAATAAGAAGTTACATGCTTTATTTTTTGAACGTCAAAAAATTTACCACCAGTTCACTAAAGTTAATGCCTCAGACCTGAGAAGAACCGGCGCAAGAAACTCAGCGGGACTTATTTTTTTAAATCATTTATACAAAATCACATTTGAACATTTCTGACAATGATACTTTGAAATAGACTGGAGCAAGCATTTAATTCCCAAGGCGTGTTATCATTTATATAATCATTAATTTGGTAATAACCTTTAATACACAAACGTCTTTTCAAATTGTGATATAGAACATTATCGGACGTTTTCTGGGATCGTAAAAACGTATATATTGTCCCATAAAAGAATTACGGACTCAATGTAATCGGGTTACAGGTGCAATAAGTATACTCCTAATTCTAGTATTGATATTATGTAGGAACATCACCAATTTTGGCAAAATCTTTAATATTCTTCTTAATTTACATAACATTTTCAAGATTATTGGAAGTTTGTTTTGCTTCACCAAAATGCTACCTTATGGTGAACATTGGAAAATGTTAAAAAACTTATCTTGTATTATTCTACGGAAGTAACGGTCCCACTAAAGGAAGTTTATTATTACAGGTACAATGACAATCCATATTTATGTCAAAGCCGTAAAGCCATAATCATTTATCGAGATAAAGAGTGTCCTAGTCCTAGGTATCAGTATACATTGTAGGCTATCTAATAGCATATATTTACTCTATCAAATAACTCTTTATGGTAACTGGTAACAAAAATTGCGCAGTTAGTTTTGTAAATCATCCTTCAAGGGGTGTTTACATGACAAATTGTACAATGTGCTATTGTATATTGTTCGATTTAGCTAGACATATCTGTATGTATCGTATTGAGGCCGATCGTGGCGCAGGGTCACAAGCGTGTGACTGTAAACGGGGGTGGTGGTGGCCGACAGGTGGTGGGTTCGATTTCCACTCTTGGAAATTAAATATTTAATACTTTCATTTCTTCGCTCTGGTGTTGAGGCAATGCGCGGAGTTGAGCTCCGCCACTCAACACATAATGCCTCCAGAATTTTGCGGAAAGTGGGGAATGGAAGTGTCTTAGACCCACCAGCATTTCATCAACATTTTCCAATGTTCACCATAAAGTTTAAGCACTTTGTTGAAGCAAACCAAGCCTTCAATCAAAAATGTATGTAATATTTGTTGCAGTGCGCCCAAGTCGCTACTAATGTAGTGGAGCAGAAACATCAAGTGTCCAGAGCTAAGAGGAGCAGGGCATTAGGCAGCAGAGCGTTCAGAGGCAGCACTGTCTGGTTTACTGGTCTTAGTGGTGCAGGGAAGACCAGTATTGCATTTGCTCTTGAAGCTTACCTCGTTTCTAAGGGTGAGTAAACTTTAATATTTTTTTATATTCGACTCCCACTCGGGAAAATGAATATTTAATATTTTCATTTCTTCGATCTGGTAACGAGGCAAAAGCAAGGCGTTGAATTCCCTCACTCAACACGCTATGCCTCGAGAATTCGGGGGAAAGTGGGACACGGAAGTGTCTTAATGAGAATAGATGTGCAGGCGTATATACAGCATGATACAGCGTGAACCTGTAAGCGAAAGGTATATGGAATAATGTGTCGCGTTTAGCGATTCCAGTAGTTATTTTTCATGCGAAAATAAAGTTTACATTCTTAGCAAATAATTTTAATAATTAATATGATTGCGAAAATTCAACAGATTTTTATGATAAGTGTTGATGGATTTATTTGATTTTTCTATGTTGTCAATTGTAATTAAAACTTGTTTATAGCATAATTATTTTAATATGTCGCGTATTGTTACCTAAAGTTGTTGTTTGTTTTCTGTTATTGTCTTCTATTGGATATATAATTTCGTAATCTGTTGTTTATCAATGATTACTTTTGACATGATATTATCTCTTATTGTCGATACCTTTTATGACAACATATCTTTCCATTTGTGTTTTTCCGTCAACACTTCAGTGACGCTTGAAATAAAACTTTGCAATAGTATTGCAAGTATATATCGTTTTTATCGACGATGTTGTTTTTTGAAAACATCGCAGTTTATTATGATAAGTCAACCACAGCCAAAGTGGTGTTGTAAACTTTAAGATTTACTAAGTTTTGGAAAAAATACGGAAACGGAAACTAAAATACAAATTCGGATTTAAACATTTGGATATTTTATTTTTGTGTCAGATTAATTTATAACGATATAATATTCGTGAAATGAAAATCTTTAAACCTATTTATAGAATAAAATAAATTATGAATTTTATTACCGAAACGTGTATGTATTATGTTCATTCATCACTACATTTGCAATAGGTGAATGAAACATAAGACGAAATTTCCTATTCACGTGCGTTGCAATTGTGCTATTACAGTACGGCTAACAAGTCGTGGCTTGAAATAAATTGTAGACGGCTGCGCAGATTTAATTTTAGGATTTCTCTTACTTACGAATATTTTCTTTCCTAATGGACGTTGCGCCAAAGTTCAGAAAATCTAACTTTAGGACGGCCACGACTTGTTGGTCGTACTGTATATAATTGTAGTTATAGCCAGATCTATTTTGAGCGACTACATGAGGCCGACATCGACGACAATTACTTTATTACTTTATACTACGTATGTTGATTGTGTCGAATCGTTTTACTGCATAAGCGTGTAACTTGTAGTTACGACTAATCCTTATATTTTTCCGCTGTTTTAAGAGAGTATTGTATGTATATTTGTTCATGAATAATATCT
>DWMY01002734.1:0-11272 GCA_018249775.1 Heliconius hecalesia formosus
TTACTTTAAAATAAATAAATCCAATAAAAACTTTAGAAGAACGATAAATCAAAATGTATACCACCAAAATATACAAAAGTCAAGTTAGTTTCTTCTTGCTTGCTGTGCTAATTTAAAATATTCAGTATAATTATTTGTTACCAAATTAAATATATTTTGTGCAATACCATAGAAATTACAATCTTCCTTTAAGACACATAATTTAAATGATTGTCTTAAGAAGATTTCAATGTAAGTTTAAATATAGAAAAGAATGCAAGAGAGATATGAAAGATTGTTGTGATATGCCAAAGAACGCTTTACTCCTGAAGAACTTGCATGGGTAAGACCTTTTCCCTCCGCGTAATTACAGAAAAAATAAGCCGTTAACTAAAAAGTTTTCTGTACTTTTGTGAACGGTATATGAATAAAATATGGGAAATTTTTACCCAGATCTATATGACCCTTGCTGCAGGATATAAAGTTTAGTTATAGAGATCACTACTCTACTGATTTGACATACAATTTCGTGTTAAACAAATAAATTACGCTATGTTAACTTTTGTGTTCTATCTGTATTCGCTTAACTTGGAGACCCAAGAAAAAATAAGCAAAGCCGAAGTGAACCTGAGAGTAAATTGCCTGTTATATACTGTTGATACAGCGCTTATGGTGTCATCAGAATGGGTCAGACCTCGATGTAGAGGTAATCGAGGAGGAAATAAAGATGTGTTACATTGATTCATTATCATTTCAAAAACTTTATTCCAAATAGTTTAGAAAACGTATAGAACGGAACATAAGATCATGTTAATTATAATTCATATAATTTTATAAATTTAGAATTTCAAACTCCACATTTTCTTAGAAATATTACATTACCTGATTATATTTCTCGTCTACGAGTCGAAATAAGCTTTGAAAGGTAGCAATAATTATTGTTCACCTCAATACAGTACAGCCTCAAGCGTTTAGTTAAAAAGTAATTCAAACAAGCCATTTCCTGCATTCATTAGCCTTATCATCCTTGTTTGTATTGATAATATTATACATAATATTTTTCTTTTTTTTTATTATGATGAATATTTAATTAAATTATATACTAATTGGCGACTCTTCCGATTCAATTCCAATTTCAATTTCAAAATGTCGTTTTAAGTAGCAAATATGGAATAAAATAGAATTGGTTATCATTATGACGCTATCAACCAGCGTCTGACTGTAAACGTGATAATTGTGGGTTTGATTCCCATTCTGGGCAATAAATAATTTTTAAATTTTAAAGTTCTGCAACTTGACATACATTGTCTCAAATTTATATGAGAATCTTAGCTAACAAACTTAATTTTGCGGGCGAATTATTATATGAAATGAATTGAACTATAAGTTTCTAATATATTTTTTTCTATGATATACCAATAAATTTTCAATTTTCAGATTTTTCCCCTTATTTGTATTGTAAGTTCTCACTTATTACCAAGTTTCATAAATATAGGTCCACGGGAAATGCCCTATTTTTTTTGATAACGTCGTGAATTTCTAATAAATTTTCATCAAAAATTATGCATAAATGCTCATAATATCTTTAGATCACATTGACTTTGAAACTTAATATTTTCTGTACTTTTAGGAACCGTAGACCTAAATATTTGTTATTACTTGAGACGAACAAATGAAGAACGAAGTGATCTTGTAAGGGTTCCATTTTTTTCTTTTGAGATATGGAACTAGTAATTTATAAAATAAATAAACAATCAAACTAATAAAATTTTCTATGCTTGTTTGATAAACTACTATACGAGGAAACAAACTAAGCTAAAACAGAACCTATAATGTGATTTGAAAAACTAACTTTTGTTTTAAGAATAAACTCTTCAATATTCAATTAATTTAATTTATATGAACGTGAGACTAATCGTCATAATACAGTATAGCTGTAAGTTTTAATTAAATTACTGCCATGTGTTTCTACTAAGTAAATTAAACGAGTATCGCGTCAGACTTGTATGTAGTGCTGTACATATATGTGTCGAGTAAATGATTTTTGATGTGGAAATACCTATTTTTATGTTCATCTGTCCGTCTGTCATGACCATTTATCTTGAGATTGCGCAAAGGTGTCAAGCTAAAATTAACTCGCCATTGGTAACATGTCTGTGAGACCGGAAGTACCGAAAAAATCGTATAACTTTTTGACTTGCCGTCGATACGTGTTGCAATTTAGAATAACTGCCTCACTTTACGTCCCCCTCAGTTACTCCCCTCATTAACAGCACCGCAAACGCACGTTCCAGAGTTTTGGCGCCAAACCGGTCTGTGAGACCAGCGTCACTAATTAAGTAAGTAAATTATTTAAAGTTGTATTTGTATTTTATTTTTTAAATTTGTCAAAAAAACACGTAATTTTGCTGAAAGTACGTGTTTTTTAATTGTTATTTTACTATAATATTTTGGAGTCAATTAGTAAATCATTTTTTTGTATAATTTTATTGATATTTTATAAAATGTCTAATAAATTCTTATTTTCTGTTTTAGAATGTCTTACACAAATCGATAGCGTCGTTCAACGAGATGCCATACTATTTTATGAAGATTTGTCACAAGCATCGTCGAATGGTTAATGTGAAAGCAAAGTAGAACCGGAATACCTCAACCGAGAATGTACAGGTGACAAGTCCTCTTTTTATTTGAAAAGAGAAAATTCTGCCAAATGTATCAAAGAACCCCATAGTTTATCCGGTCAGACTAGAAACCACAACATTATAAAATAGTTATGGTGAGTAAAACATAAAAGAGAACGACAAACACAGTTGAACTTGACTTTGACTTTTGCCTTGCTTTGATGTATTTTGTGTGAAAATCGTCGCGTAATCAAAACCTATGGGGTATATCCCACAGACGTAAAGTAATGAAATTTGGCACGAAGTGAAAACTTATAATATGAATAAAAGAAAAAATCTAATGGTAAAAAATTATAGGTCATTCATAGAAAAAAAAACATTACAAACTATACTTAATTTCATACAAAATAAGTACATAGCTAGCGTAAGTTTGTCAAATTTTATTAGTTGTGCTTCCCGTTAACCTGCAAATTTGTACGGAACCCTTGGTGGGCGAGTCTGACTTACATTTAACTTTCTTTTTTTATAAACAAATGATCTTATTGATTCATGAATAATATTAATTTAATACTAATTTCCCTCTGCCTACCCTGCTGTGTGCGGGATAAAGCGTGAAGCTAATTTTATTTAATACTAATAAAAACATTATTTTTTTATTTTTTTTTATTTACAGATTGATCGTCGTATAGAATATAAAAGCAATAAAGGATATAAAGGCTTAAAATTGTCGATAATGCTTGCCTCAAGCTGAAGCTTTTTAAGTCACGTTCTAAATCTAAATATTACCCAGCGTAAGTGTTGTGTTAATTTTAATACACTTGTAAACTTATATAGTAAGAAAAAAATTAAAGCTTATAATAAATAGTTGACTGCATATTATTCCTTTCTATATTAATAAATATAGGTATAGCAAATAAAATCAAATAAATCAAATACTCGTCATTTTTTTTCAAACGATATCCAATCAATCGTTTTTATAAAATATTTACCTTATTTTAGCTTCACGCTGTATCTCGTACATCGTAAGGTTGGCAGAAGGAGTGGAGAAATCTAGTGTTAAAACACTCCGTTTCCATTAAGACCCTCCAGTTCCCCATTTTCCATCGAATTCTCGAGGCATTATAAGTTGAGTGGCGGAACTCAACGCTTTACCTATATCTTACTAGAGCGAGGAAATGAAAATAGAAACAACAACCATCGCGTTTACAGACACACGCTTGTACCTCTGAGCCACGACGGCCTCCACAATAAAAACTATTTAAATTGTGATCAATTACTATTCTACTGTAAAGGTACAAACAAATATTATTATTCATTCTTTTGCGAAACCAATCAAGGGGCTCTAATTGGCTCCAGTTCATCAGTGCTAATGGAAATGTTCGCAGTTGTGGAAAATTGTTCAGATTTCTGTTTATTTTAGAAGAAAAATGAAAGGCAAAATAACTTAGCCTACATTATTATTTGTCTTAAGTAACTGTATATTAATTGATTGATCGTTTAGAAAATACTAACAAACATAAATAGTATTAAAAGCATTATAATACTATACTTATTTAGAAAAGTATGTAAATCGAAGGCAAGTATAATTTATAAAAGTTGACAAAGTTAAGTTTGCAGACGTTTGGACATGTTTTGTATGGAATGAACTACATAAATATAAGATTTATTATAATATAAACTTTAAAAATATATAATTTATAATAAAGTTTATAAATTTTTTAAATTCGTTTTTTTTTTCATTATCTCATTTTACGTTTGCACTTCCAAATTTCATAATTCCACGAGAAGTACGTATTCTATAAGTTTTTATTATGTGACGAATTTCATACTACTTAAAACTATCATACCATTCCATTATATAATAGTTTTAAAAAATGAGGCAAACATATTCAACAGCTTCGTTAGCAACTAAGTATATACTTTAGAAATAATAATGTAAACAACGCGCGTCGAGCGTATTGTAATATTAGCATTAAGCGTAAAATCTTTACTGCAACGTCGCTAATTCCTTGAAATGAGAGAAACATATGCAAAATTTTGTTTATCTAAATTAATAATTTTTTAAAGAGAT
Source organism: Heliconius hecalesia formosus (assembly GCA_018249775.1). Taxonomy (NCBI): domain Eukaryota; kingdom Metazoa; phylum Arthropoda; class Insecta; order Lepidoptera; family Nymphalidae; genus Heliconius; species Heliconius hecalesia. The sequence continues at coordinate 4,672 of DWMY01002734.1, forward strand.
ATGTTAAACTTAAAACCTTACTTGAATAATAAAACATAAAAAGTAAAGATTTTGAGTCAACAACATATATTCGCAAAATTCGGATTGTCGAGTATTCTGTTACATTCTAATCGTTAAGGACGATCATAATGATATTTAAACTATCCTTTAGTTATCCGATTGTTGGATGTAATTATAAGAGAGTTAGCATCACGTATCGTACTCAATTTAAATGTTATAGCCATGAGCGAAACAGAGTTTTTATTCCTCGAATTCATCTCCAGCAATCTACCAGTCAACTGCTTTTTAAAATTGGTCGGGATTAGCTATGACAATAAAACGAGACAAACTGCCGACAAAATGGATTTATTTTACTTACCTATGGCCATTTCTATGTTGCCTCCTATCGTATTTGAAGATTCAATTATGTAAAATCCAAATTATCAATATCACTAAAAAAGTTCTGTATACCTTTCATGTATAGTACAGAATATTTATGATTATTTCTTAATAGGCACCTTCGTCAACTTTTCTTTTCGTGAGTACTCACTCATTGTATCAAGTAAACGAATTTATATTTTTTAAAAATAACAGAATTTGGCGGAGTATGGGGAACGAAGTGTCTTTACACTAGGTTCTCCCTGCCTTCCCTGCTGTGTACAAGATATAGCGTGAAAGTGACAAGAAAAAAAAAACAATAATTGTTTATTGTGGCATAGTATTTTTACGATGACTTTTAAATGAAGCTATTTGACCGGATTAATTGCGTCACGGGTAGGTCCGTGAGCACGGACTACTGCAAAGTGTTCGAAACGTCAGGTTTCCTAAAATGTATAATACAAAAAATACGCGATTAATTCTGTTAAATAGTTTCATTTAAAATGTTTAATAATCTTGAAAATCTAAAATAATACTATACTTCTAGTATTCCTTGAGAACCATTCACATTTAGCCGAGCGAACCGGTTTTCATTTAGTTTCAGAATAGTTAAGAAATTAAAATATTTGTATAAATGTTTACAATACTTAGGGTTCCATGCCTCAAAAGGTATGAACAGAATCTTTATAGCATCACTTTGTTGTCCATCTGTCAATTTGTCAAGACAATTTATCTCGAGATAGTGTGTAGCGTGTGTGTCGAGGTATCAAGCTGAATTAAATATCATATACAAGGCTACGGTTACTTGAAGCACAGAAAATATCAAGCATCTAAGTCAACGCAGTCAAAAGATATGAGCATTTATGCATCGTTTTTGCTGCATTTCGTATAAAATTCCCAGCGTTATAAAAACCTATAGGGTACTAAGTGAACCTACAGTTATGAAATTTGACTCAAAGTGAGAATTTACAATACAAATAAATGACAAAATCGAAAAAGTATTTTTTTTTAGGAAATTGGCACAGAACCCTCTGTGGGCAAGTCCGCCTTGCACTAACAATATTTTTACTGATTATTTGAAATGAATAAGATTGACATGAAATTATATATTTTTAACTAACAGCACTCCATAACATCCATCTATCGCTATTAAATTGTCTATGGTGGATAGGCGGAAAAGCTTGGTGAAAACTCATGCAGGCACCCAATAAGTGGACCTATTACCTAGTCCATTTTGCTGAAACCCACTGGATGCGGGTAACGTGGGACCGATTATCCAAAAACGGGATGGACATCACTGGGCTGAACGACGAAGAGGACGACGATATTTGGATTCCCAAAATCATTCCACAAAATTAGGGGTCTATTATTCGGAAGAGATGAAAAATAAATTCATCAATAAAAACAATTCCAAAAAAGAGTTACTATCTTAGTAGTTTCTACAATCTTAATATCAATTTCATATTAAAATTTACATTAATCTTATATAACACTATAACATTCATAAAGTTATTAAATCATACGACTGTGACATTTGATTGAAGCCCCAGGTGTGATATGAATGTCTGATGTTGAGCTAAATGCGCGAGATTTCTAATTTACATGATTCGGGGAATTTACATAATTATGTTATAAAATTCATAATGAACAAATTGCCTTTAGAATATGTAGGTTTAATTTCGTATTAATTTGAGACGATTTTTGAAGTTAGATTACGTACAATAATGTTGGCGTAGTTAAAACATAACATCACTGTTAGTTCAGGTACTAATTCTACTTTAACTAATACAAATATTTATAGAGCAGTTTCTATGAGTTTTGTCGGCACCGTGCAGTGGGCAGTTTTTGACTGTACTGACGATAATTGTGGGTTCGATTTCAATCCCATGAAATGATTATATTAATTTTTAGGGTTTTAGGATCACTTTGTTGTTCGTCAATCTATCTGTTAAGACTATTTATCTCACTATCGCGTGGAGGTACCAAGCTAAAAGAATTATGAAACTAAATGTTTATGGTCCCTTAAACACAGAAAAATGCAAACTTCTAATTCAACGCAATTGAAAGATACAAGCATTTATAAATTGTACTACCCGTTGACCTACAATCCTGAAATTGACACGGAACCCTCGGGCGGCGAGTCTAACTCCCATGGTTTTTATTTTTGATTTACCCAACTTAATAAAATAAAAAAAACAACGTAGCGTTGAGTTCTGCTACAGCTTCGTTGAGAAGGAGAACTCAACATGTGCGCGATACTTTATTCTACTGCAAGAGTGGAGAATGAAGTGCACTGGTCTCTCTACTATAATCTTATTTGTGAATAAAAAAATCATAAGACAAAATTTACAATTAAATAACAGCTAATATATTATGTAATTAAGTGTACTAAAATTGTATTGTAGAGTGATGATAATAAGATCGTGATTATCACGAAATAGAAAACTATTTATTAAGAGGCTTGATGTTAAGTAACTTATACCTGAAAAACTTCTTTTTGGATTATTTTTTAAGTATCATTATTATCTATATAAATAATTTCGTTTCTAATGGCGCTGACAGACAAACCACTATTACCATATTGACTACTCTAGAAACGTCACTGACAACGGATGTCATTTTGAGTTTATTAAGCCCAGGCATTTTTTTTATTTTTTTTTCGAATGGACTTTATGGCTGTTGACCTGGACTGGTCTTGACAGTGTCACCGGGCGGAGAGGGGCGAGAGACGCTCGTGAAGGGTTGACGATCATAGAGGTATGCCCTGCGTACGCTAATCAAGGGGAGATTCCGTCCGTTAGTCCCCGTCACGCCGAGGCGCGGACGTGTCAGGAGATAGGACTGGCCTTGTCGCCTCTTACGACGGCGGAGAGTATGTTGTGAGACTGATGATTGACTCCTGTCTACTACTGGGCGTTTGCGGCAATTGGATCGTCGGGATCTAAAAAGACGCTGCGAGGGCGTCGAAGAAGCGGGTGTGGATGAGGAGCGTGCGGCATCCAGATGCCATGCCATGCCATATGGAGGTATTTGTTTTGGACCCTCTGAAGGAGGTCTATCTTGCTATGTGCCAGTAGATATGTAGGTAGGTAATGTATTATAATTTTTCAACACATTGAACGATGCTATATGAATCTATACCTTGTCTAATATTCCTTGAGAACCACATCCACATTCACTCGAGCGAAGCCTGGTTTTGATCTAGTATGTAAATAATTTTACAGCTTAGAAGCCTATTTTAAATTAACTTTCAAATCGGATAGAATTAGAAATATATGTTGAAATAAATAACGAAAAAGTTACTTATGAAGTTATAAATTTTAATTAAAACACACATTTACTCAAATATGACAGTGTAGCCCATAAATGTAACCATATTTTATATTATGTCGTTTGCATATTTATTAATGAAAATGACTGGGTGTTGATGAATATTTTACAATTTTTAATTTAGATGCAATTTTTTTTCATATTCATAGATATTCGATGCCATTATGACTCAGTGGGACAGAGGCTGCCTAAAAACAACACAATGTATATAATTCTGGGCGGAAGTGAAGAATGGAGTGGTTTGGCAATATGTTATTCTTGCTTACTCAGCAATACGACAAAAAGCTTGAAGCAGCTTTTATGAAAATATTACACCTCGCCTCATAGCTTGTATAGGAAAACTGTCGTTTATTATCCAAAGATTTTTTCATTTATTAGCCTCTACTTTACAAATCCTATGTAATTGCCCTAGCTAGCGATAGCTAGATAAATTGCAGTACATAAAGGCTTTTAATTCCATCACTCAATACGCAATGCCTCCAGAATTCAGCTGAAAATGGGGAACGGAGGATGGGGTTCTCTCTGTTTACTTTGATATGTGCGGTTTACAGCATCATGCTAACAAAATATTTTTATTTATTTATTTTTTTTGTACACAATAAATAAAAAGACACACATGTATAGCGAGTAATAAATGATACTTTGTACTCTTATGTTGTAAAGTGCGCTCTAGTTAGTAATTAGACCTTAAAGTTGTTCACATTTTATAACGTTTTTAGAATAAAAATGGTCTCTAGTGAAACCACACAATCGAGGTCCTCCTTAATTATGATGAACGTTGCATACGAGCTTATGTTTTGCGAGTATGACGTCGACAACGTTTTAATTAAAGGCTTATATTACATTTATTTCGAATTTATTTTGCAAAAACTTAACGTATATTTCAAATTTTACAGTTTTTAATTGGAAAAGTTATTAAATTTGTTGATGATTGTGTATGTAAATTGGGTTAAATAAAATTTTTAATTGTCTATTTTTTTATTGTAAATATTATGCGGGTGATGCCGCAATTTTGTTTGCGTGAACGTTAAAATGTAAAATAGCAAATTCTTTTTATTATTAAATAGTTTGTTATGCTTCAAGAATAAAATAAAAAACTTTCCCTTTAAAAGGAATAGGATAAGGAGGACTCTCGAAAAAATAACTTTTCTTTTACAACTTATAATATTCTAAAAATTCAGAAAATAAAATAAACAGTCGGGAAATACAATAGTAAGCCTATTAAAAGCCATGATCAGTTTAAGTGTCATAAATAAATATTTAATAGATACCGTGAAAATAAACATAAACGTTAAGGGCTGTTACCCCCATAACTCCCTTATTATAAGGGTAAGAAACAAAAAAAAGGAATTTACTATTTCAGATAAAAAGCAATACAATCATATAAAACACAATTCATTAGAACAAATAATTCACAATTCATTTGAACGGCTAGATCCTTTATGACGCTGTCTTGTCATATTTTGAACTAGCGGCTCACCAGCGGCTTCGCCCGCTTATACTACATGATTATTGATTTAATAAGCATTTTGATTGATTTAATTCATTGACAACTAAAATGACATCTAATATGATTTTTTATTACTTTAATCTGTAATATTCTAATATGATTTTTTCAGGACATTATCGTAATTTCTATAAGAATTTTTGATTGTTTCGAACTAAAAAGTGCGACCAATGTTGATATTTGATTTATAAAATATACATAAAGCTAATTATTTATTATACATATATATATTTGTAACATTACGTTCTTATTACCCATGTTATGTTTTTTAAAACTCTGTTAAGTTGTTTTTAACTCTCTGTTTTTTTTTAATTATTCATAATATTCTTTGTAAAATAACTGTTATAATTGCATATCAACTCCTGTACATATATTATATGAACGAACGAACCAAAAAATCTTTGTATTTACTTGATATTTCTTTCAAGATCAAATCGTTCTTTATCTCTGTGTTGAATTAATTACTACTTAAACTTAACTGTTATTTTTTATGAAGGTAATCTCCACTAACAATTCAATTTTGTTTACTTTATTGTATAAAATATTATACAATAGTGCTTCAAAAATATATATTTTATCAACAATCATATAACCAAGACGTTTTGAATGTCATACTTTAGCCAGGAATCTTACCAGCGCGATTGCTATATAACATTCGCAGACAAACTAATGCCTTGAGTTCATTCAAATGACGATAACTTTTTTTTTAAAGAACTGATTTTGATGAAACAAACTTTAATTGTTAAATTGAGTTAAAACAAAGCAATTGGTGAAACTGTCAAGTAAATCAGTTCAGTACTTTCATAGAAAAATGTGACCATATGTATAGACAGACAGACAAGAAATTAAAAAAATCTTTTTGCTTTCTATTATTCTTTTTAAGTGTCCCTCTATCTATTTCATTAAAAATTAGTAAATGTACAAACAAAATAGTTTTACTAGCTTATTATATATAGATAATTGTTATGACAGCGCGCGGTGGCTCTGACTATTCATATATTTAAATATATACCTGATTTGGTTACACGATATATAGATATATGTTGGTTTACAACTCTTGATGTTTACAAATAAGAAAAAAAAACAAATAAAAAAAGACTAAGTAACGTTGTATTTCAAAATTATATCTTTTCACTTTGTGATAGCTAATTAAATTGTAAAAAAAAGTAGACAAATGCTTAAACAGATTTATATTTAACCTCTTTTTTACTAAAAAAATATGAATAATTAAGATATTTTGCCCATCTCATTTCATCACTAGCTTTCATACATTTCTCTCGAACTGCACCAAAGTTCACCAGGAGTAATTGTGGCACTCCTCCGAGTTTTCATAAATAAATAGCACAGTATAGAGTATCAAGAATAACGTTCTAATTTTAGTCTCCTTCCGTGATATTTGCTTTCGCG
>DWMY01002735.1:0-11272 GCA_018249775.1 Heliconius hecalesia formosus
TCAAATTGAGGGTTGTCAAAGCACGGGAAGAAATATTTTGCTTTATTCGGTGATAACCGTGTGGTGAAGAGGTACCTGTAAACATAGATTGGTTTTAATAATTAAATGTAAAGAAAGATAAATTTCAGTAAAAAATTTCGAGAAAGATATTATATAATATGGTCTCAGTTAGAACAGAACATATATGTAAGTTAAAATTATTTTTAGCTATTTCCATTTGGTCATGCAGGGGATGAGGTGAACCGCACTTGAAAGCTAGTTATTTAAAATGTAACAATTTTTCATATTTAGAAATTGTATCTTTTATATAAAATAAGACCAGACGTGGCGCAGGCGCACGGTGGTAAACGTGAGAGGTCGTGGGTTTGATTCCCACTCGAGGAAAAGAAATATTGAATATTGCAATTTCAATATTTCTTTTCCCCTTCGCTACTACAATGCCTGCAAAATTCTGCGGAGAGTCGGAGGCAAAGTGTCTTAACACTAGTCTCCTCTTGCCCTTGACTCTACCCTGCTACATGCGGGATACAACGTGAAGCCGAAAAAAAAGTATCTACGTGAACATAAGCTTAAATCTTATATGCATATGTTTTACAATACTCTATATGCTTCAATGATCGTCCTTGAGAGTAATTGAACTAGATCGTCACTTACCGTAACTGTAAATGTCATCTAAGTAACATATTGACTATTTAATAATTTATTTATCAATTTTAAATAAAATGACGATTGATGGTAATGACTTCAAATTTCATTTAAGTAGGTAAGGTAAGTGTCTTAATACTAAGTTTTCAGTAACGGAAACTTAGTTTTAAGACATTTTGTTAAGTTTAAAAATAGAATATGTTTATTCTATCTATACATTTCATCAGCAGGAAAGGAAAGTAAAGAAAAGAAGGATATTACTGAGCTTATTCAATAACTATAAGAAAAATAAATAGAAATGCCGGGACTATACACAAAAGCATCATTGATAAGAAGACAACATTATACAATGTTAAACGTTAGTCTTAGGTTTCTTTTCCTATATGCAATAGGGGAAGGTAAAGAACCTATCGTTAAGTCACTTCGTTCGCCCAATTCCAGAAATACGGGGTCCAGGTCCTTCTCGTCAGAGCGAAAGAGAATGCTATTTTATGCTTTAATACATTTTTTTATTACATTGTCTTAAGTCTTAAAGTACTCTATTCTGCATATTACGTTTACCAAAATGACCTTGCATCAAGAGCATTGACGACTATATTTAGAAATGTTTGTATAGTTTCAAACGTATTTGTGGCACGTCTAATATCTGTGTTTATTTTTTCATAAAGATTAGAGATTAACTTAAAGCTTGCTTGTAAAAAAATATTTTGTTAAGTAGAAGAAAACGCTATACTTATTATTATGGTATGATCCAGTGTCTTGGTTAATATACATTTTTTTTCAGCTTCACGCTCTATCCCGCATATAGCAGGCATTAAAGAAGAACGATAGTGTTAAGACACTCCATTTCCCACTTTTTAAGCCGATTTTTTTAAGGTATTTGCGTATTGAGCAGCGGACCTGAACGCTTGTTTCGTCACCAGAGCAAAGAAATAAAAATACTATTATTTCAGTCGCCCACAGTTTCCTCGGGAATCGAACCCACATCCGTAGAGTTTTCAGTAGCACGCTTTAGCTCCTATGCCACGACGGCCACGAATACCATGACCTATATTTAATTTATTTTAATTTCTCATTTCCGTTAAAGCAATTTACGGCGATGGGTTCTATTAACTACGTTTCTAAAATGGAAAAGTGAATAAAAAGCGAAAAGCGGAGTGCCCTAACACTAAGTTCTCTTTGCTTATCGAGATATATACGGGAAATGTATGAAGCTATAGAGAATACGTACGTCTATAGATTTAAAACCAGTGTTCATTTGTTGTCTAATGATCCTTGAGCTATTTACAAGGGTTATTAGTTCACGTAATGGATAATTAAATGGTTGAATAGATCTGTCGTTTTGGATGTTTTAAATTATTATCAGTACAAAAAAATATCTAATTAAAAAAATATATATTTGTAATGACATTTCAAATTAACATTAAAAACATAAACAAAACAAACTTAACTATAAACAAAACATACATTTTGAACAATTTTCGACTTAATAAAACAATTTTTTTTTTTGATTTTTAAAGTCTTTTTTTTTTAATGTTGAATATTTAAAAAAAAAATGTATAAAATATAACATTTTAGGGAAGTATATAAAAACGACTAGTCATAAAATTAAAACTTGGTCTTTATTAAACTTACCATATTAAGCGATTAGTATACATTTTGTGTGGGAGACCAGTAGTAAACACATATTATTATTACCTACACAGAGCCTTTGTAACGCAATGGTGCTTCTTAAAGCGACAGTTGTGGGTTCGATTATCACTACAAGAAAAATTTTAAAAGAAAATTTTACTAAACCCCTTTTTGTACTAATAGCAAGATAGCCAGAACGAAACCTAGTGTTAAGACATTCTGATTACCACTTTTCGCTTAATTTTCGAGACATCGTGTAGTAACAAGACCCGATAAAAGTTAATGTGTATATTAACCAAATATGTTTGTATCTCCTTAAACACTAAAAGTTTCACTGATTGTACATTAATTTCATTATAGACTAGTCAAAAGTTTTTTTTTTAGCTTCAAGTTGTTTCCCACATTGCAGGGTAAGCGGGAGGAACCTGGAAATCAAATTTTAAGACCGTTTTTTACTTTCCGCCGAATTCTTGATGCATTGCGTTTCGAACGGTGGAACTCAACACCGCTTTGCCTCGTTAATTATAATTATTAAGCGTAAAATTTATACATACACATCTCTTAGTACTTAGTATTTGATTATTTTGCAGTTCTATTGAGAGAAAAGAGAAGTGTAAAGTTATTAGAATGATGATTCTAGTCTAGTGTTTAGCGAGTCTGGTTACTACACAGTGGTAGTTTTTTTCTGCGTAATTCTAGAGACATTACGCGCAACTCAATGCCGCGCTTTGTCCCGTTACCAAAGCGAATAAATGTAAATATTTACTATAAAATTTACTCGCGTGGGAATCAAACGCTCACCTGTGGGGTCTATAGTCGCACGCATGTTCCTCTAAAATACTTTGATTGCATATTTAAAATAATATATAATACATTTTAATTATATTATAATACTATAACAATACTAAATATACGCGATTAATCCGGGTAAAGTTTGATTTATTTTTTTTATTTATACTTTTTTACAAAATTCAATCTGATCTATTTATGTATGTTTGTGTAGAGGCCAAAGCGTTGCAATGACACAGCATGTGTACTGTAAGCTTGGTGGTTGTGAGTTCGATTCCTAAAGGGTATGATTTATTCTCATTTCCGCCACTCAACATGCATTTCCTTTTCCTGGTTGCCATTGTGCCATTGTTAAAGAGACCTTAGAACATGGTTGATTTTATGTTAACAGTTTAAGATTATTTTTTTTCTTAATGCCTCACGTGTGTAGGTTTTAATACCATAAACAAAAAAAAATGTCAAAGAACAAAATTGATTAATTATCGGCAACTAAAATCTATGAAAAGTAAATATTATAAAAATATTTATTATATGTATTTCAATGTGACTCACTCGCTGTTTCCTCTTTCGTTTTCATATTTCACAAGGAAAATCCCATCACTGTTAAAATCCACTCTCTTGCTGAACGTTATATGGACGTAGTATTGGGTTCGCGATACACTATACTGTTTCAAAGGTTCCTTCAAATATATATAGAGCTTCCCTCTGTGTTTGTCATATTCAAATGGCCTGTATTCGTTGACTAAATTAATATTTTTATCAAAAACTTCTATAACACCGTTTATTTCTATATCTTTGGCGTCTAATTCTATAATGTTAATATTTGGTGCGTTCGCAATGATTGTAATTATGACGTGGCCATTATAATATGACCTGCCATCTGTATAAATATATGGATCTAAGGTGATTTCATATTGCACTGGATACACTGTATAGTTCAGACACTCTTCCTCCACTATATAAGCTGATGTAAACGGAATTAAAAACAAAACAAGGAGCAAAGACTCCATTTTATTTGGCCAATATTTTTTTTTTAAATAATTTTCGTTTTAATATATATTTTTTTCCTAAATTAGTATTATTATTTTACACATAATTCCTCTTTTTTTTAAATATTTATTTACTAAAACCGACAAACGTACGACAAATACGTCCAACTACGACGCGAGTTGAAATGACTTCTGCGATGCGTGCGGACGCGAAGTATTGGCGCCAATGGCGCCAACGAAAACTGACATTTAAGCTTTAACCTCTATTTTCTATACAATTAAGACATAAGGGCTATCTTTATTCGGGGAAAGTGGGCGTTAACAACAGAAATAGAGTAAAGGTAATATATATTTTGTAAAATTATAAAGTGAAGCGGTTATTCAGGCGGTTGTGGCGCTGTGGCATAAGCATCTGACTGTCAACGCAACGGTTGTGTGTTCGATTGTCACTCGGGGAAATTATTTATTATTTATTAATATTATACATTCTTCGCTCTGGTAACAAAGCTAAGTTTGCAAGTTGCATTAAGGTCAGAGAACAACGTAGAGTCTTAAGACTAGGTTCCCTCTGCATACCCTGCTATATATGGTATACAAGATACAGCGTGAAGCTAAAAAAAAGTGAAGAGTTTATTTCACGCTCAGACACTCATGGTTCAGTTCAGAATATTTTGATCTGTCACAGTTGATTTGTTAAGGTGATGTGTGATCTTTAAACTTCTATAAACAATATTAGATTAATTAATTAAACATTTCGATTTTACATCCTATATCGGTCTAATTTACTTCGAGTATGGTAGTTTTAAATTACGACAGAACTTTCAACATAATGGTACAAATTTGAAATATCTTTGTACGAACTCGAGTGTCTCTAATATCTAGATTTATTGTGTACACGATAATTCTTATTCAGCCGTTCTCTAAATACGTTGTGTCCAAGTGTATGTGAATGTATTTCAAAATGGTTAATACCTTAAGCTTGATATAATTTTATGAAAGGCGCGAAAATGAGTCCATTTTCATAAATTTATAAAAAATATAGCGACAGTAGAGTCCCGATGGTCCAGCCTTCATTTATAGGAATCCGGAATTATCTAGACTATTAATTGGGAACATTTAAATGTATATGTGTGATATGAGATTGCAAGAGAAACTATGTATATACAAACGTACTTATTTATATATTTTCTTTCACTACTTAAGCCAAATTTTTCTCTTCTTTATACTTCTCTTCTTCAGTCTGTACTATTTGATTATTTATTTATGTGAATTCTTAGGCATAACAATTACTCCGGTGTATTGTCAGCTCTGCGACAATAGATATTATAAATTAATTTAATTAATCCCGTTTCTTTATTGGGTTAAAAAATTAAATAAAAAGCCAAAATAATATAATCTCACATACTTTATTGAAAAAGTTACTTATTAATAGGTATAAAGTATTTTTACAAATTAAATTTAGTGGAAGGGGATCTCTTCGGTTGATCTTATTTAAAATTATTAAAAATATGTGCTTATATAACAAATGTAAATGATACCTAAAATATTTTTTTAATCAATATTTATTTTATTTTATTCTACATACAATAAAGATATATAAAAAATATTAATTATTTATTAGAAATTAAATACTCTACTATACTTTACTGAAATCCAAACATCAAACTAACAAAACAAACGGCCAAAATCAATATAGAAGATGAAACATTCCGAGCGTCATTTCTCAAAGCCTTCCATATGTCACTTTTGTGACTCTCCGCCCAACTGGTCACTTTCCTTGCTTTGGCCAAAGCCGCTCTAGCACTCGTTAGTACTTGTTCGTTGCATTCCGAACATGACGACAGCCAGCTATCAAACTGTAATAAAAAAAAAAAAAAAATTCAGCCAAAAGGAACCTGGTGTCAAAGTAAATAAATGAAAATTATTTCCTTTAGTAGGGATCAAACTCCTAACTAAATCAGCTTCACGTTGTATCTCGCACAAAGCAGGGTATAAATATAATTGTAAGTAAATATTTTATCTCCTCGAGTGGGGATCGAACCCACAACCAGTCGATTTTACAGTCACACTATGTGCCCCTGCGCCACGACTGGCCTCAATCTTTCTCAGTACATATTTATATGTATTTATCCGTTAATTAGATAAAGATATAAGATAAAAAGATCAATGTTAGAGCTTTTTAAACTTATAAAATAGTCGCAGATTCGACATTGCTAGCTTTATAATGCGCATGCGTATTAAAAAAAATAGCTTCACGCTATAGCAGTGTAGACAGAGGGATCGTAGTATTAAGACGCTCCGCTTCCTACTTTCTGCTTAATTTTTCGAGCCATTACGTGTTGTATGGCGGAACTCAACGCCGGGCTTTTGCCTTTGTGCCAGAGCAAAGAAATGAAAATATTAATAAATAATAATTCATTCCCCCGATTGGGAATCGCACCCACAATGGTCGCGTTACAGTCACACCCCGTATCACGTCCCTGCGCCACGACGGCATCATCACAAAAAATAAACTTAAAATTTAGTTTTTGAGCGATTAAAAATCATATAATGTCACCTTGACACTTTGGCAAATGATCAAAATATATTATTTGAATTTTAAAAGTTAATAACAACAAAATAATGGGATTTTAGTATAGATATGATAAGAAAATAAAATAATATTTTAACAATTTTAGAATATTTAGAACAGTTATCAACAATTGGAAGAGGCCAGTCGTGGCGCAGGGGCACAAGCGCGTGACTGTAAACGCGACAGATTGTGGGCTCAATCCCAACTCAAGCAAATTTAATATTTAATGTTTTTCATTTCATTTCTCCGCTCTGGTGTTGTGGCGTTGAGTTCCGCCAATCAACATGCAATGCCTTCATGTTTCGGCGGAATATGTGGAACGGAGTGTCTTAACACTTAGGATCTCTTTGCCTACTCTGCTGGTTATAGCGTGAAACTAAAAAAAATATCTTAAATATTAATGTTTATTGGTTCTCAATATATCTTATCTTGGATATGTTTATAATATTTGTTTAACAAAGATGACGAGAGTAACTATGGAATATTACAAAGAGTCGGTCTTGTAAACAAAACAAGTATACTTATGTAGGAACTAAATGTTAAAGGCCGTCGGGCTCGATCCACACTTGCGGGAATGATGGGTAGACAAGTCACGGCGTTGGGTTTCGCCACATGTCCCCTCAGCCATGCTAACTGCCTTGGAACTTAACGCCGTGATTTTTCCCAGTGCGGGGAAATAAAAATAATTGAAATATAATTAATTATTCTCCAGTTGGTAAACAAGCCCACAACTAACACCTTTACGATACGATGCCGTCCAATCTATTACGAAAAACTTCTGAGAAGCAAATTCTGTTTCTATTTATCAACATTTTTTTTAGTATTTCTACTTGTCCGGTTTTTATAGAAAATTACTCTTTTTGTAGTATCGGCAAACTGCCAGCTGATTCATCTCCGCACCATATTTGCTAATCATGTAGGTCACGATCGCTTACGTGGAACGATATTTTAGTTTTGTTCCCATAAAAATATACTATATATAATTATAGTTTTATTATTGTAAACAAGGTTGTAAGATATATAGGCAAATTTTAAATTCGTAAATGTGACTATAATTTCATATCAGTCATACAACAAAACTATTTTTGCCAAATGACTTTAGATAAGTAGTTAATTGTATACATTCTGTTCATGAGATTTTTTTTTCATAAGTCACTAACTTATATTTGCGACTTCGCCCGCTTGGTCAATTGCAAAAAGCTTAGAGTTGTGTATGAACTGTGACCGCAGGTACAGTAGGTAAAATTAGAACTTTTAATGACATATAATTTAGCCTATAGATATGTCTCGATAAATGAATTATCCAACATACGAAGAATTTTATTATTCAAACAAATAATTCCTGAGATTAAAAGGTTGCTTAGTTCAACCAAGCACGCACTTTTGCTTTATAATATAAGAAAAGAAATATAGATGGCTCGATAAAACAACCAGAAATATTTAAAATTTAAGGCCAATACGCATATAGTGAACAAAAATTGGTAGACCGTAGCCACTTTGCCAGACGATCAGCCTTATCATACCAAGGCAAGTAGGGTAAACGCTAAATTGTATATTATACTATAATTAACATATATATGTATAGAACACGGTATCCCTATATTAACCTTCTCTCTAATAGCCGCTATAACCCAAATGACCGTCAAACACTCTGAGCATACATTCATTAACAAATTTGTTTAGACCGTTTCAATAGGACGCACTAATGATGGGAAGAGTTTGTGGCAAAAAATTGGCAAATTTACTTTGGAATTAGAGATTTTTTTTGTGAGTATTTCAGGTTGTTATGTTATTAAGTAATAGATATGTCCAACTCCAATAAGAGATATTTCAGTTACATTTTTAGGATATGCTGGGGGAACCTTATTTTAAGACACTCCGTTCTCCATTTATAACCCAATTTTTTAAATAGCGTGATTTGTGGCGGAACTCAACGCAACGTTTTTATCACCAAAGTAAAGAAATTAATAGAGCGTGTAAAATTTTTAAAAGAATTAAATACGCAAATTACCATAGTAAAAGTTTATGAAAATTATTAGATAAATACCTACTAGCGACCCAAACGCGGCTTCGCCCGTTCACACATATCTTATAACCTATGTTATAACCAAATTTTACAAAATCTGATGACGTAAGAAATTATTATATTTATAAATTTCAAGATTTTATTATTATTAGATATTATTTGAATAACGTTTTTACCTTATTAAAATCTTCTTGCGTATGCAGTGCCGAGGCGACTGTAGACAAGACAGTGTCCATGGACGGATAACTGAAATTTCGACAAGAAATTATAAATACAATTAAAATTAAAAAAAAATCAGATTCACACTGTATCCCGCACACAGCAGGCAGAGGGAACCTAGTGTTAAGGCACTCCGTTCCCCACTTTCCACCGAATTTACACTTACAATTAATTTATTTTATTTATAATCAAACTTAAAAACTGATTTTTTTTTCTCAAAGTGATATGAAACTGATTAATAATAATACTTTAAATTATTTTTTATTTTTTGTATTTAAATTTTCTATAAGATTTAACATTTTTATGTCTGTAATATATATTTAATGGACCACTAAAAATTGCTGAAGATATATGAATTAAATATACATTCTAGTTTAAACTATAATAACTTTCCATCGTGTTACTGTAGGGTTATTAAAATTATGTACAGCTTGCAACTTTCTTTTAAGTTTGATCAAAAGATTTTTTCTTTATATAATATTTATTATTATTATTATTTATTTATATTAATAGCATTTCCCACTTTTCCACTAAGTTCTCGAGATATTGCGTGTTGAGAGGCGGAAGTCAACACCGCGATTTGCACGGCACCAGAACGAGGAAATGAAAATATGAAATATTTTATAACCCTGAGTGAGAATAGAACCCAGTCCCAGTGCTCCCTGGCTTCGGGTGTCATATTAAACTAAATTATATGAATAAAGATATTTCCAATCCGTAAGAAGCGTATTAATAACTATAGCCGTTATACAACTCTTTTACTCTTAACATCAAGTATGAAAAAAATATTAATTTATATTATTAAATTTCTAAATAAAATATTTTTATTACTTACATAGAATTCCAAAGCGATACATTTCTCTGAAGACTTTCTAGTACCACATTGACATGGCTATAGTTAGCGAGTACGCTTGATAAAGGCACCGTAAGATCCTGAGCTTGTATAGGGCTATTTTCCACCAACATAGAGACTAAATAACTGGAAAATACAAGTATATTGTTTTATTAAGAAAGTATGCCAATATATTGAAGCCGTCGTGGCAGTGATACTCGGGGAAATTATTAGGTATATTTAAATTATTTTCGTTTCGCTAGTCGTGCGAAACGAAACGCAATGTCTAAAAAAATGGGCCGTACGGACTGAAATGTCTTAACAATAGATTTCTTGTGCCTGCCCTAGCACGACGGAAAAGCGTTAAGCTGTTTTAACTACACATTTTTACGTCAATTTTTTCACGTCTTATCCCACATACAGCATAGGCAGAGGGAACGTAGTATTAAGACACTCCGTTTCCCACATCCCGCCAAATTTTTCAAGGCATAACCCGTTTATGAGTGGCAGAACTCAAAACTGGGCTTTTGCCTTGGTGCCAGAACAAAGGAATCAAAATGTTATTAAACAATATTTAATTCCCGAACATTTTCGAACCCACAACTGTCGCTTTACAGTCACACCCTAGCGCCATGTCAGTCTCGTGAATTTATGTTAATCTAAAATACGCATTACTATATAAAATTTTAAATATAATTTTAATTATAATTTTGAAAGAAATGCACTCTTACATTGATTTTTGGTTTAATTGTTTGTAGCTTAATTAATTCTTTTGCCATCCTTAGAATGAACTCTTTAAAGTTTTCACAACGGAGTAAGTCACAATTTAGTATTATAAATATTAAATAAAAACATAAGCTTTTATGTATATAAAAACATAAACTTTTATGTATATAAAAACATACGTTTTTGTATAAAATCATATTTTTTTATTTAAAAACTGCTTAAAAAAATACCTATTAAGTTTATCCTTATCAGAAGAACAGCCCAGTATGTCGCCAATGATTCTAGCCTCATTGGCAACATTGGTGGTAGTCATTCGGTTCCACAGGAAATCGTAGTCGTCGCTATCACCAAAGCGAAGGCCAGTGCAGTACGCTGCTGGTCGTAGACTTGGATCGATCCTGAAATATTTTTTAGTGTTTGTAATAAAATGAGTTCCTACATATGTAGCTAAATACCATAAAATAATTCGAAAATCATTCATTGTTTTTATAATAAAAAAGTTTTTATAAAATTGCGGCGTTGAGTTTCGTCACCCAACACGCAATACTCCCAGAAATGGACGGAGAGTGGGGAACGGAGAGCCTTACTAGGTTCCTATTCTTTATATGCGAGATACAGAAAAATAGAAAAAATAAAATAATATTTTTTTAAATGAGAATAGTGGAGATAAAACTTACCACTTGTTATTATTCTTAAAGTCTCTGTACAATGCTAAAGTATTTTCTAAACATCCTTGGTGTCCCAACTTACAAGCAAATTCGAGAACTTGCATTCTATTAAAACGAGTGATGTAGTCATCAGATGGTCGTACTTCATATCCTAATATATCCACGATATTTTTC